>VZRX01018956.1:108485-177460 GCA_013398075.1 Notiomystis cincta | reverse complement strand
CTTGCCTTCCTTTTCTTTTTTTTTATTGACACCCTTCACACTTGCTGGTAACTTCTGCCAGGCTTTTACCACGCAAGCTGAAATTTTCCATGCCAGGTGTCTGCCTCAGGCTGATTTTTTTTTTTTTTTTTTGGAAAAAAGTAACGAAAATAATTCAGCCATTTCCAAAAATAATGTTATTTGCCCTTGCATAAATAGTCTAACAATCCTTTATTCAAAAGGCTGAGGGGGTGGGAGGGAGCAGTGTCAAGGTTGTACTTTTGGCTGCCCCTCTAAAGCTTTGCTCCAGTGAAAGTTTTTAGAAACAGCTGTTAACACTTGTCTAGTAGAGATAACTTTGCCTTGTCTGCCTCTGTAAAATTTACACCCTCCTTAGGCTCATTCAGTTGTGAAACACCGTGTGCTGATAGGGCTGAACATCCACATACAGCAAGGTGAGCCATCCCTTCATGCTTCCCGTTCTTGACTACATGCTCACATTGCCCTGGGGTTTCTCCTTCTAACTACACCCACTACACTTCAGGGGAGATTGCATACTGTGGCTCCTTTTTCCACCCTGCCACTCTGCCTGGCCTGAGGAGAAAAGCCTTTGTTTGCCCACGGCTTCTGGGCTGAGCTGACACTGAAGCTCCAACATAAATGCCGGGAGTTGATGGGCACCAGCAGGGCAGAGAGGCCACACAGCTTCACAACATGTGCAATACAGCCAGTTCCCTGGATCACTTTCGGGATGCTTCGGACTCAGCGTTTACTTGTTGCATACAGTGTCTGAACTCTGAATGGCTGGGAAGTATCAGGAAGAAAATAGCAGTGACTTCACTGCAACAGGGCCAGTCCCAGCTTGACTGCTGAAAGCAACAAAAAGTCTTGATGAGGAGCACAGAGGTTTCAGGATCAGACCGGGATCACAGGAGATGTTATGTACAAGCGAAGGCAGCCTGACTGACACAGACACAGCACGGTCAAGGCAGACCAAGGCAAGGGGATCTCAATTGCTCTGGGTCTCAAACAAGCCCTCTCAAACGGAGACAGAAGAGCTTCTGGTCTTATCAGCAGTTTTGGAAGCAGCGACTGAAAGGAATGCGTGCATCAACAAATACTGTGCTGAACTAAGAAGACTATAAAAGGAGGCTCTGCGGAGCCCGCAGACAAAAATATAAACCTGGCTGTGGAGGCAAAGCAGGCCTCTGGCACCGCCTACCAGCAGGAGGCTTAGCAGGGCCTCAGACAGCCACTTCTTTGGAGGCTGGCCACAGGGGAGCGAAAGGCTCCGGACATTTGCCTGAGCCTGGGCTGGACCCAGCTGATTGGTGACCAGTAACCCCCTCTATGCTTCTCAGGAAAGGTGCTGGCAGGGCCAGATCAGTCTGTAAACGGAGGTAGTTCACCATTTCTCTGAACAGAAGCAATGCCCTGGAGGGAACAGCAGGTGCACACACCGTTGGATGGCACTGGGCACAGATGCAGTCCTGGCCAGAGCTCCTGGCCCATACAACCTGGAGGGAGCTTTTAAATGAAAGATTTGGCATGGGCCTACACCAGGTCACTAAAACCTGCCCTTTGAGGAATGCATTGTTAGTGTAAACTACACCTGCCTAGTTGTCCTGAGGAGATGAAGTAAGGCAAGCTGTGCAGAACTGATTGAACAGGGAGCAGTCCTAACATATTCTTCAATCAAAGATCACGACCCGGTCAGGTCTCAGATGAGTTTTAATGGATAATAAAACACTGTGCACAACCACCACAAAAAAAATAACCTTAATATAAGGGGCCTTGACACATCTGGAGTATAACTGTGACCTATTCCATCCTTTCCTCTTCCAGATACAGTACTGGCAGAGTTTCAGCCCAGATAAACCATTGAAAATGGTCTTGTACAAAACAGCATGGGTATAATAGGGATTGATCATAACTTCAGGTCCCACATAATTGGTGCTAAATATATCTTGGGAGGCAGATTGCAGCAGTCCTCCATTGATATTGGTATGAACACAGCCCATCTTCACAAGCACTGAACTTCTCCATTCTCTGGGGACTCAGCCCAGAGAACAGTAATATCTAAAACAGGACTTCCCGTAATGTGCAGTGAACGACAGTATTTAGTGAGGTTTCTCAGGGGACAGCAGATGAAGGGTTAGAGTGAGAAAAGTGTTTGGTCTGTCAAAAAGGAACCTACTGACACGAATGCCAGTTATGTTTTGGCAAAAAAGAATGTTCCTTTCCCCTTGATCTCTGAGGAGGGATCTCTGACAAGATGCTCTAGCACTTTTTTTCACTGCCATCAGAGAATGCCCAATGGACAAATCAAGGTTCAGTAGGGCAGTAGGGCCCAGCAATCATTCACCTTATTTCCTTTGGCACTCTGTTGAGAACAACATCTCCAGGTGAACACACAGTCATTTGCTGAGCTGAAAAACTTGTTTGCTCACTGCATTCCATCTGGTCACCATATGTATAACTACAGCAGAAAAGGCCAACTTAGCTTCCCCATGCCATGCTACCTGAGTGAAAAGAAAGTGATGCCACTGTTCACAACAAGCTGACCAGAACTTCAAAACATTCAAATCTTACCAAACCTCCCAGAAGTCATTATCAAAATAGAAGCATGCCAGTTTTGTGCACATGAATTTGAATGCAACTGTCACTGACACACCAGATGATGTATGAAAGGAGATGGGTAGGGCTTGTGTGGCACTGAAGAGGTGAACCATCAGTATCTTTAATAAGATACTGTACCTGGTCTACTAAGAGTGGCCTGATGGTGCTTTTCCGCCACTCCTCTTCCTCCCTTTCCTTCCCCACTCCCGCCCCAAACACGTTCTTGGACATGGATGGAAGTAGCAGAAATTGTTGGACAAGCCAGATCTCTGATTAGGAAATTGCCTGTCTCCTGTCTCCTTAGGGCAGTGCCATCAGAGTCAGCTTTGCACTTTATTCTCCTGCTGTTTAATTTCTTGCCAACTACCAGGCACTTAAAGGACTCAAAGAAAGGAAGTTAGAAGCTCATAAAAGCACCTTCCACCCAGCCTGACACCAGCATCAGATCCACTCCAGTCATCAGCTGCTCTGGCAATTAGGACCTCTGGCAGGAAGTTACCACAGATTTCACAAACAGGACAAAAAGTTGACATTTAATGGGATAACTGGAGCAGCCATTACTTCTACCAAAGTAGGTTCTTTCTCAAGGCTTTTATCTATTAATACTGGTTGTTCTTACAGGCTGACACAATATTACTAATGAAAATGTTGTCAGCTTTACTGGTGCAGAGTACCTGGAGCAGGTAGTCACAAGAGGAGGTTATTCTAGCAGCAGGAGTGCCCCTAAGAATGGCAAAGAAGGGGAATGCCAGGAGTCAGTATTCCATGGTCCTTGTAGCCTTTTCTTTCAAGACAAAGCAGACATAATTTCCATGGCTAGGACGGAGTTTCATACTGAGGAGCCATCAATACAAAAATAAAAAGAGGAGCTGAGAGGAGAAGATGATAAGGGGCCTGCCCCCTCTTTCTCATTAGAGCATCTGATGCTGGCAGAAGCAAAATAGCATGAGGAGGAAAGGGAACCAGTATGCAAACAATAGCTACACTAGGATAAAGAGCATTTAAATAGGAGGAATAAATGTCAAACAAAAGGAGTAAGAGCAAAAAGACACAAATAGTAATGCAAACAATCACAGGTACAGAAGGAGACAGGCAAGAGAAACACCTGGGTAGGTTGAGAAGACTGGCTCCAAGCAAAGAAGTGGAGTAAACCTGGGGAGAAAGATGCTGATTTCTTGGGGATCAGAAAGGTAAGTATCAGATGTTAAACAGAGTTTGAGGGGAACAGGGGGTGAGGAACCAAACACACAAACTTGAGCTGTGAAAGGAAAAAAAGATGTTCTGACTTAACGCTCTTAAAGACAAAGAAAAGGGTCTAGGGTAGGAAGATTCTCTGCTAGGAGGAGTAAAGGAGAAAACTGAAGAGTCTCAGGACCCCTGCCAATGTAATTTCTATATTACAATTTTAAAAATGAAACTTTCTCCTATGTGCTCAACTAAATGGTGCATTCTTTCCTCTGAGTACCTGTTTGCCACGTTCAGACTGAAAAAAGCCAGACATTTGTGAGGAAAGCCAGATGATTTTGCATTTTGAGGACAAGTGTCATACAATACTTAACATGTAAAAAAATGACCAGTTGAGGTATCTAAAATTGGATACTGAAGATCAGTTGAAACTTGACATTGTTTGTCTAACTATCTGCAAAAAGATAAATCCCCCTTCTCATGCTTGTGAAAGCTATCATGAAAGTCAGTGCTTATGAAAGAAACAGATATATAAATTCGAATGTTAGTAAAAAGCAAAAAAGAAAAACTATAATGTCATTCCAGTGCAGTAAATAATAAATAAATAAATACATCCTAAGTCTGCACAATTAAAATACAACACCTAGAAGTTGTTAATTAAGTAAATGCTGTCATATTTTCTGTGATGAATGCAGTATGAGTGATCTTGTAAAAAAACAAAACAAAACAAAACAAAACCTGAAGCAATTGTGTAAATTAAGACCATCTCATAAGGCACATGAACAACGGGATCAAATCCAAACTAAGAACAACCTGCACATTCTAGCAGATCCTTAACTAAGATGTACAAATGTTGAGTGCTCATCTCTGCACAGTTTATGGGTGTAATATTAAATGCAAAATTGTGACTAAATATTTATTGTAAATTCATATGGTCAAGGATCAAAGTTATTCTTGTTTCTTTCCAGGAGATTTTAAGTACTATGTGGGTTTTAAATGCTTTGATGAGTTCATAATCTAAAGCTAAGAAAAGCAGACTTGAGGACAAGTGCAGCATGTTTGAGGTATACCAAAATTACCAAATTCCAAAGTTGAGGAGTAATCAATCTCCTAAAACTATCTCTTTTGTGATTGTGCTCAAAAGAGATTTCAGTATAAACAAAGTGATGATGTCACCATCATTACAGTCACTAGCTTGAACGAGTACAGGTTCAGATGAGTAAAGTAGATTTGAAAGGCATATAGCAAGTCAAGACAGGCTACTTAATGAATAAAATCACTTCCACTTCATTTTCTCTCCTGAATTCTCCTTTTGAAAGATCAATTGTCCTATTGTTTCTTTTTTTTCTTCCATGCAAAGAGAAAGAATACACATTTTAAATCAGATGTGTGTTTGAGCTGTTACATAGTTCAAAAAGAAGTTTTAGTCTAGGGAAATTTGTTTCACCTTGTCTTTTTAAAAAAAAAAAAGAAAAATCTGCTGCTTAATAATTTTCTGGTACAGACCTCTGATAGAAGGAAAATATTTACTAACTTCAGTATATAGAACCTGGCCATTTTAGAAGGCATGGTGAGATAGTATGAAAGGTCTCTACACTACCAAATGTCTTGACTGTGTGTCCACCTATTGCTATTTATCCCTCCTTCATACCATCTTTAATCATACATAATACCTACCTTGTCCAGCTACAGTAACATAAATAACAAATTTGACCATCAACAGTAGCAGTAGTAGACTTCAGAGAAACTTTCAGTTAAATTTCCATACAAGTCCCAATTATATGCAGCTGATTTTTAACACCAATTTATATTTCTTACCCCATCTAACTGGTGTGCAGTATCTAAAATGTGCCCCTTGTACAGAAAAGCAGTGAAATCCATCCTCAGATTTGACTATATGTTTAATGCTCAATGGATCAGAGTGCTAATTTAGCATCACCATGGCCAGCTTAGGAAAGGAGAGGCCTTCCTGACACTCCACCTTCACATGATTTAGTCCTATGGTAGCCATGATATTTACTTTTTCCCCAGGACGAAGAAAAGAATAGTTGTTTAATATGAAAGACGATAGTGGCACAACTTAGGCTGGAAAAGGTTTCTAGACATCAGAAGAATGAAATGTCCTCTTAGGACAGGTTTAGGGCAACCTTGAGAAAACTAGAAACTACTTAGTTTAAGATAGACCTTGAAGGAATAATTAAGGACTTCAGCATGTAAATGCCTGCAGTTGGAGAAGACTCTTCCAAGAAAAGATTCCAAGAAGTTCTTTCCAATCATGTGGTCTCACACATTTCACAACTGCACTTGTTCCTTATTTTCTATACAGGCTCTCAGTGTAATATTTTAACCTCACCCAAGCAGGCCTTCACATCACCAAAACAATCAGTAAGTAGCCTTTATTATAACCCTACTTAGCCTAAAGTCATGAGTTTAACCTTTAACCTGTTCCTCAGCCAAGGAAGAATATTAAATATTAGTCAACTTCTGTAAAAATTTTTCACATGCACAGAAGGAAGACAGTAAATAAACACCAAAGATATTCATATATCCAGGGTTCCAGGTAGCTGAGGTAAATTGTGCAATGTGGGACACCAAATCTCTTTTCCCATAAGGCTCTCCAGATGATCATATTTTCCCACACAATTTCTCTTCCATCACCCCAGGGAGTTTAATCATACCTGTTGTGATGAAAAGCCAAGTTCTAAATGAGTTTGGACACCCTCTGGACTCAGTTCCAAAACACCCAATACACCACATGCCAATTATCTACATATAAAATGCCTTCAGAGTTGGAATTTCTATTTCAAAATGACATACTGCAAGATCTTCACCTGGGACCCAGTGACTATACCTTAATAAACATTTGTGACATAATTTGCATGAACATAATTTTCCTTTTTTTCAATAATCAGTTGGGATTAAAAAAAATAGACAATACATTTCTGCAAATGCTATCTTTCCAAATGAAGTATCTTTACAACATAAAAGTGTTCAGTTTGCTCTTGAGAAGTAAAGTACTTAGAGAGAGAAAACGGCAGCAAAACAAAGTCTTTTAACATTTATATAATCTGTTATAGTAAATCAAAATACAATATTATTTAACTACAGATTGCAGCTAAAGTGTTTTACCGAATATTGTCAGATTTATTAAACACTGCCTTTTTTTCTCTTACTTTAAAGCATAAACCTATATATTTCTTTTTTTTTTTTCCACAAGAAATAGGAAACCTTTACTTTAAAAGGGGAATTAAGCAAGAAAGTACCAATGAAACAGGCAGGTAGTTCTTTCACTCCTGGCCTCCTGGGAGAGAACAGATTTAAATATTGTTCCTAACAGAGCATGGTCAGTAGAGTGAAAAATGTGTTTGTGGATGGAGGATACAACTGATACAAATGAGGTTACAAGTCCCACTAGATATTTTGGGGGAGCAAGTGGTGGCCTACGTTGCTTAACCCCTCACTTAAAGACAGCATAGATCATCATCCCCACTATCTCCAGTTTTCTGGCACTCTTAGAGGAGCATGGATATATGGAACATTTATTTACAAGTCAAATGCCTGTCCCACATTTAGTTATGTGGTAATTAAGATGACAGTGCTGCTAATGAGCTGTATGTATTCCCTAACACAAATCAGTGTAGGAGTTACGGAGATCATAACCTCCCATGAGGGAGCTGCTGTCCAAATCCCTTGTGTAAATGTGACTTCTAGAAAGTTCAGATCTCCTATCTGAGACTTCTAGAGAACAATTACCATTACAACATATTGCATCAAAGAGTCTCAACTGAAAGGAAGAATTATCAATGGCAACTGTAGGTGCATTATTCAAGAGAGAAAGTCATTACAGCATAAATTCAGAGATTACTGTCCCCCAGAATATTGAATATTCTTCTTAACAAAAACAATTCATCGACAATAGATAACGTGAAACAAAATAATACTTTCCAGGTCCTTGTAATCTAATCTATCCTTGTATCTTTTTCTTAATGAAGAGGTATTCACCAGATTGTATTAAGAGGTAGGATGTCCACAAAAAGCCTAGGAAAAAACAGATCAGAGTTGAAAGTTGTCCTGAGCCATTATCAAAGTGCAGTCTGAATCTTGTCATTTGGCACTCTTCCACACGTGTGCCTTCAATTCTAATGACTGACTCTACTGCCAGCCTGGGAATCACCATGGCACAAATCCCACCTGTTAGACAGCTTTGGGCAAAGAGGATGTGAGGCTTAGAGCAAGAAGAAAGCAGCCAAATATGAGAATGGCCAGATAAGGAAAGCAAGGTACAGCATGACCTGTGTCAATTCCTAAATAGCCTGCACTCCTCGTCTAGAGGATTTGCTGAGTGAGCTGGCAGTGAGCTTAGAAGTGATGGCCCTAGGCCATCACAGTGCAAATGGAAACTGCTACCTGCACCTTCTGTGCTGTACCACAGAAGTTCTTAGAGTATTTATGAAAGTACCAAATTGTAAGTAAATGCTACCCAGGACAATCGTTCTGTCAACAAATGGAACACATGTTTCTGCAGCACTCTGGTAACTGAGTAGGAGTCAGATTACATCCCCATCAGCCAGCTGGGAAGCTTAGTTTTCCCTTGTGATTGCGAACCACCGAGTTGTTTTTGGCAAGATACAAATAGCTATGGCCCTGACAGACATCTAGTCACTGAATTTCCAATTATGGAGAAGTTGCACTTAAGTGTTTCAGGTCTGAAACATGGACTTCACCTTAATTTCACAGCTGTTGCAAAACAATTTGCCTATAAAGTTGCAGGCCAATCTGGGGAAAAAGCCATAGAAATTCAGAAGAAGTTTGCTAATGCACTTGTATTTGTCTAGCAAAGGATTAAAATGCCAATATCCAGGGCACATAGATTTCCAGTTTTAGTAAAACGCAATTATTTTATCTCAAAATTGGCTTTTTTCGACTGATTGGTATTATTGGGGGATGAGGTGAGAAAGCAAGTTGGAGGCTATTGATACCAAACTTTAGACAGAAAAGAGCTTCTTGGATTTTCTTCCCTTGAATTTGCAACATTACAATTTTATCCTGTCTTCCTGTCTTCAAAAATCATCTGGCTATACTGACTCATTCAGCTTCCACTCAGGTGCCTTCAAAATTCCTTTGTACTATGAGTTCATGTCTTCTGTGTTTCACACTGCAAAATGGGTTTTCTGTGCAGGTGTACAAGTAGATGGGATAGACACTACTTTCTTTGTGCTGCAAAGTGCTCTTTATACTCTTCACAATGCTACTTCTTTAGTATGGCCTGTTCTAAAGGTGCAACGTAGTTGGACAATCTCAGATTCCTATCTGATAATAGAAAGGTCATATTTCTTGAAAGGAAAAACTTCTCTTTTTGTGATCATGCAGGTCACCTAGCACAGCAGAAAGCTTCATACACAGTATTTGCTCAGAAATTCATCCAAAGGACTTAAGTAAAATCATATATTAGATCATATATGAAATATATTAAAGAGGAAGCAATATCTAAATAAATGAATTTTAAATAAATAACAAGGAAAGAGAAAACATGTGGAAACAGAATATGGAAGTCAATTTTGGCTAAAGATATTTACAAGACACAATTATTTGCATCTTTTAAACTGAGCTACTTAATATGAAATGCTTTATTTATGTAACCAGATGTCTTTATTAGTGACTAGATTGACACTATGTCCCAAATGGGTTATAGCAGATACTCCAAAATTTAAGAAAATCTAGGTTCTTTACTTAGTGCATATGTAACAATTTAAATTTCAAATAGCCAAACCTGGAAAAAAACCCCAAGAAAATAGGCATAATTCTTGAGCCTAACTCATAACTCTCATTTCAAGTCCGCTCCCAGTTGAAAAAGTCTTCCTTACCTTGGTGACTGTTGCTAAAGTATTCTCAGTCTCAAGTAAAAGCAAAACAATTGTCCCTGTGTTGCTTCTTCAGGTGTGATATCACAGAATCACAGAACAGTTTGGGTTGGAGGGAACCTTTAAAGGTCATCTCCTCCCTGCCCCTGCAATGGGCAGGGACATCAGCCCATGGGATAGCTCGGAGTCCTGTCCGATTCTATGACTCTGTGATTCTTGAAAGTGACATGAGAACTAATTCCATGGTAGGAATATTAACTGAAAGCAGTGGCTCTGAGTCACAGCAGCAGATTCACTAGTGCTTTGTGAAGAGTTGCACAAAATTTCTATTAATTTTTAATTTTAATACAGATTTTCAGACTCTTTCTTCTTAAAAAAACCAAACCAAACCAACCAAACAAACAAACAAAGAAAACCCAAACCAAACAAAAAACCAAAACAAAACATACTGTTCATTATCTTGATTTAAGTATTTTGATTTATGTATATAAGAGGATTTTTGGAAACAAGTGTTATCACCACCTCCAGGACAATGGAAGTCCCTATGGCACCAAAGGAAGAATGCTGCCACAAGTACAAAATATCATAGCACAGCAGCAGTATTACATAAAACAAGGTAGACTAAGCTGATTTTTAGGATGCCAACTTTGATGATGCCTGTGAGTGATCTAAAGGATTGTTTGCACTTAAAATTAACACATACCCACTTTCAAGGTCCCGTTTACAGCATGTAGCTCTCCTGAAGCCTCTGTTTTGCTTCAGCTTAGAACTTATTTTTTTTTCTTCCATATTTGTAGCTCTAAATCTCTAACAGTATTTGATTATAAAGACCTATACTAACTGTACCTAGGAGTAAAACATCTTGGCCTGGATGTAGAAGGGGTAGAAAAAGACAAATACAGTCTCTGTTGTTTCATTCTTTCCTGAACAAGACATACCCTGAGCAAGACTCTTCAGTACTAAAGATTTGCAGCTCGTGTAAATCACCTTGGCTAGCCTGGCTTGACTGCATCTGTGTCAAGGAGTCCATGCACAGCCTGAGCAATAGCAGTACATCATCTCAAAAGAGTGCAGGGAGAGATGGAGGGAGAGAAGCTGACCAGGCATGAGGCTATTCTGAGCTGAGAACCCAGCTGGCACATTAGCATGGAACTCTGCTGGGGCTGATCCCTCTGGTGAGAAAGCATCCATAGAGATGTACCCCCAGATAGTTGCTGACATTTTATGACTCTCCTTTGCCTTTTATGGGAGTTGCCATTTATAGCCAAGAAATGGATCTTATTTTATTCCTTCCCAGTTTCTGGATCTAAACCAGTCCTAGAAGTCTGTTTAACAGACCCACATGAGACTTCCCAGTTTAAAGCTGCCACCACCAGCCTGCTGAAGTTAGAAGGTAACAGGCACTGTGGTTTGGTTTTCCACTTTATCTTCCCATCAGCATTTGTCTTAAGCTTTTATTTGTATTGTTCTGTCACAAGTAAAAACATACAGAGACAACTCTTTTATCTTCAGCTCTGTGGTGTGGTTTGGAGTGATTTTGACAGTGTCATTTATAATCAGACCTGCTTAAGCTGTGAGTAAAACATTCATTTACACCAGCAGATACAGAAATCATGTTTACACATTCAGTTCTGACTTAGTACAACCAATAATTGTAACATGCTTTTTGATCCTTAATTGCAAGTTGCAATAAGAACATACAGACTTGCAATCATTATACAAGCTTACTTTTTTTTCTATTTAATAAATAATCCCTATGATAGCTTTAGAGGAATATATCCCAGAAATTTAGCATACCAAAATTGTCTATAAAAACAAATTTTCTAGGATTTGGTTTCTCAAAGAAAATACACATAATAATGACAATGTTAGGGCCCCAAGTTTGGTCTCTAGTCTCAGATCACCTAAGATATCAAAGTGTTACTGTTGTATTACATTTCAGTAAGAAATTTGCTCTCCACCTTCTTCTCCATTACAGTTTAATTTGAAAGAAAAACAAAACACTGCTGAAAATAATTGTTCATTCAACATTAACATAAGTTCAGCAAAGCTCTGCACAAATCTTCCAGTACAGAATATGGCTTTCTTTGTTTAAGCTTCTAAATTACATTATATAAAAACTGATTAGAATTTATATCACCCACCCAAAGCCCTGTATAAACCCTAAGCTCTGCAAAGTGTAACACAAACCAAAGATAGAAGATTGTAAAGGGAAATAAAATGCCAAACATAAGCATCACAATTTGCCAAGAAAGCTGTAGATAAAAATAAAGCTTGGAGTTTAACTCTAATACTTGGCTGCAGCAAAGCTTACTTTGCTGAGGACTAGAGTTTAGAATAATTCCCCAAAGAACTCTGGCACTAGGAGACTGTAAGAACTTATGTTATTTTGAAAACAATTTCTTCTACAGACAGAATGATTAGCTTTGAAGAGCATATCTGGCTTTCTTTCTTAGTTTTTAGTTAATAGAAAATCCTTTTGACACTAGTCATTTTGGAGAAGACCCAGAGTGGGGAAAAATGGTTCTATTAAAATAGGACAGCTTTACAACAGAGATGATAAATTCCATTAAGTCTCAGAGCAGGAGCAACACTAATCAGATATTTTTGGCTACTTTATGTTCTCTCTGGCTACAGAGGAAAGGATTTTCCCCTGTGAGAGGCTACACCCCAAATAACTCAAGTATATCACTGTTCTCTCCAGATGTCTAGGCCAGAGACAAGTTAAAATTCTAGAGTTTATTGCTACTACCAAGTTTTGAGTTTTGCACATTGTTCCATGCAAGGGAGTGTATCCCACCATCTGTTTCTACCACTGAAATGCTCTGTTCAAATCCAGTCCCTGAGAGCAAGATTATATTAGCTCTTTGCAGAGCTCATGGCAGTGAAGAAAAATCAACTCCTAACTTGTGAGAGTGCTTCCCTTGCACCTATTATTTCTGACTCAGAGTCAGAAGGCTGGTTTGTGATCCCATAGCTGTGTGGTTTAATCTGAACTGGGCTGCTGCAGTCTTGCTCTCCTGTGCATGCTACCATTTACCTCTCCTGTACTAGCACTGCTGCTTCTGCAATTGTTTGGTGAGACGAGCCAGCTGAAAACCAGCCCTTAAAAAAGGATGCATTTTTGTCTGGCTCAGCCCTCAAAGGACAGAGGACCATGGCAGGCCTCAGCAGTTCAGCTACAATTGCTGCAATGCTGCACCTTTATTCACATCTCCAGCTTGCCCATCAGACTCTTCTATCTCCTCCATTAGATTTTCTAACTGGAGCCCTGTGCTTGCCCCTTGCAATTCTCAGTTAGCTGAAGCTCTTCAAAAGCATCCCCTGAATTCTTATTCTTCCATTTCCAATCCCCTGCATTTAACATGGGTGAAAATGCTGACATGCAGTGACAACTTGTTATAAACAGAGATCAAAAATATCCCCCTTGTTTACTTCCCCTGCCTATTTGCAAGACTTGTTTATGTGACAGACTTTGAAGTACTGGCTATGTCTCTGCTATATACTGCTCAAATACAGAACAAAAATTTCAGCTGGAGACACCAGGCAAGAGAAGTTCCATGTCCTATATCCAACAGAGCAGTTGCTCACGGACTGTCTGATGTATGTTTCAGTAAAGTACTTCCAGTGCTGGTACCTGTTGCCATTGCCATTACTATCATTGATACAGAGAAAAAAAATTAAATTAAATTAAATTAAATTTTTTAAAAAGAGTTGTGAGGTAAGGAGCATTTGTGATACTTGGGCTGCACATTACTAGATAAACTCCCCATTATGCATGCTCACTGTGCCTGCACTTGTGAAGCTCAGCAGAAACAGGGTTTTGTGAGGAAAAGCCCTCCCCAGCTGCAGCTGCCTTCAGGAGCAGCAGAGCGACCCCAGCCAGCAGGACTTACTAAAAAAGAGAGGAAGGACTGTGCTTAAGCTATCACACTGACTGAACCCCACAGACAGCAGCTCTTCCACTCTGTTAGATATGTATTAACCCTGAGATTGCTTTCAGCCCAGCTGTAGCAAAGTTATTTGGCTTTGGTGAAAGAGTCCTGCATGTCACCTGCACACTGCTGACACAGGACGCCTCACTGCTTCCCATGCTATTTCAAATGTAGAGATTCCTCACACACACCAAGCTTGCAGGATGAAAATGTCACTCAGCACTAGCAGATGTTTTCTTCAGGCAAGAAGGTGGGGAAAATCAAAGGCCATTCCTTCTATCCTTCCTACAGTCCTCAAACGAGCTGCATGCTATAAATCTGGAGCATCTCAAAGTACCTTTATTAACAGGCCCAAACATGATTCCTGGTAACAGAGTCTAGACTGTGTTACTAAAATAAGACAGTAGAAACTGAGAACTCTTCAGATCTACTTTGCCAATAGATTGCCAGCACAGGTTTTGTATGACAGGTCCTGATTAAGAACAATCCTTCAGCAGCTCTCCCACAGCATCTTTGTTCTTCAGGTAGCATAAACTGCAGTTCCTCTTTAGCACTCCTCCACCCAGGAACCCAGACACCATCACTCTTTTCTGAAAAGCTCATTTCCGAGCCCGCCTTGCCACACAAAATCTCCATCTCAAGACTGTACTGCTGCCTGGGAAAGGATTCTTGTATCCCTTAGGACTGCAGGTTTGGACTGCCTCTCAGATCCCACTGCAGGACACATTTCCATGATTACTGAAGCCGGAAAAGCAAAAGTGGGCTCTGCTAGAAACACATTAGGTAAAGGTACAGCAAGAGCCTTAATGAGAAAAACATACAATCCAGGCTGCTCTCCTCCAGAGATAAACCTGACAATGATGCCACTCCAGTGTTGTCACTCATGTCATCACTTGTCACTCATACTTCCTAAGATCCAGGAGAGCTGTTGGCAGTGCCCACTGAGAATGGATTTGAGGGATTATCCCTGATGGCAGATATACATTGAGGAGGGGGATATGGACTTCATTTACAGAAGGAATAGCTCTGTCCTAAGTCAGCTTAAACCTACACTTTGAAAGAGACACAGTAAGACCAAGAGGAAGCAGTTCAAATTACTCTGGCAAAAATTTTTCTCACTCAGGAAGTCTCTAATCTACATTCTCCCCCCTTTTCAATGCATGAGATGCATGCAGGTATCTAGACAATAAAAAATTTTACTTTTTAAGACCAACTTATTCCGGGGGTATGTCCTAAGGAAGCGGACTGAAGGAAAGGACTGGGAATTTTCACTGAGGAGCACATCAGGAAGCTAGGGGACCACTGAAAGGGGTCCTGACACTGGAAAGTAGCAGGTGGCAGCTACTCTTCACCTCATGGCTGCAGCAAGCAGAGGCCACACATGTGGCCAGGTCCCTCAGTGCAGCTGACAGGCACGTGCTGACACAGCTGTGCGAGGGCCCACACCCAAATATGTTTGTCAGTCAAGGAATTTTGACTCACTGGATGGCATTCACACATCTTGCAAACCAGAAGATTAGATTTTCCATGGTCATGGAGCACAGCAGAGGTCCTACAGAACAGGACTTGGGAGGCTGGTAGGATGCTCTTCACAGTGCCTGTGCATTTAGTGTTTGTAGCTGCCCACAGTGATGGCATATCACAAAGATCCTGAGCACAAACACAGCAGCCAGGCAGCCAAAGGCCATTATCCACTCTAGCTTTTAGTGCCAGACCTGGCTTTAGTCACGTTGGCCAAGACTAGTGACGGACATAAAGAAATTGAACACTTGGCCTGAGTTCATCCATAGGGAATTAGCCTAAGCACTATAGCCTCTCTCTTTACTCCTGCCACCAGAGATTGATCTGCATTCAGTGTTTTACGTTGGACCAAAGGACATGGCTTCCCGCTGGCACCCCGAGCTGTGTCACACCAGCCACAGCTGCTAGACTGAAACCAGCCTTCTCTATATTGACTACTGTGCCTATAATGTTTGCTTGTCATGTTATCTTGTTGGAACAGCTTTGCAGAAACAGAAGTCATTTAATAACTTCTTATCAAAGCTTCAAGCTGGGCTTTATCTTTCCGCTCTTCTTGCAAAGAGTACTGGTTTTGAAAAATCACCTGACTGACCATGGACTTCTTTCAGTTTGTTTCTATGCCCATGAAAGCACTTATACTTAATTTCTTTTCATGTATGTAGTCAGACAAGTTTAACTATTTTCTAACTTGGCCAGTGGATATGTTTGTACATGGATATGCATCCTATCTCAAGGTTAAATGTCAGTTTCATTGTTCTTAATGGAATGTATGATTTATGTGGCATCTTCATACACTAAGTGCTACACATGTTGAATATGCTAAGTATATGTTTTGGATAAGTGCAAGTGACTACAATAGTCTTTATAAGCTCAACACTCTTGAAAAATCAGTATTAGATACACATTATGCTATTCTGATGAAGGAGAAAGAGAGCAGACTTGGACTTTAAGAAATATCTTTTTTCCTAGAAATATGTATTTGGCAATGTGGTGATGCCCTTTTCAGCTGAGGATGACTAAAGATTCACGATAAAAAATGAATAAAATCTATTAATCAGAGAGAGGGGGAGAGGTTGCAAGGCAGAAAAGAGGCTGATGGCTTTCCATAAAATGTTTCGATCCCTGCTTTTATTTCCTTTAGCTCTGTGTTTTGCTGTTGCCTGAGGAAAACTCTCCGATCGAACACATCACATCTGATGTCAGACAGAGTTAATCTGACTCTTTGCACGGAATACTGTTAGTTTACCAAAACGAGGCATCAAATCCCTAACTAGTTCAAAGGCTGTATGCGCAAGTTATTATTTCCCTAGAGATAGGACAGTCCAAATAAAACATTGTTTCTGCTCCTTGGACCAGAAACAGAAAAGGCTCATTTTGCAGTAACAGGGACTCCTAACATTAGGCCTATTTTGTCTGACAGAAATGACTTGAAAGATTGTCAGCTTTATGCCTCTATTGAGGACTGTAAAAAGATCACAGAATATCACCCAGATACCAATGAAGGAAATTTTTTTTTAGGATACAAGTGAATTTCCTGTTTCTCTAAGTTTTCTGAGTTCCACTGAGAAGAAATGCGATTTTTTTTTCCAGTGTTGCTGTAGAAAATTCCATTCATGAGAATTGGATTGACAGTCTCTGTATCTCACACTATCCAAAAAGAATCTCCCATACACATATTAGCTCATTTACTGTTATGAATTGTAACTGCTTACAGCAGCACAAACAGCTCTGGTGACCATTTGATGTAAATTCTGTAATCACTTAATTCCATGCAGCTCCAATGGCTTCAGTGCAAATATGTTAGATTTAAATAAGCACAAATAAGCAAAATTAGAACTTGGAATCACATCAGCAAAGTTTTCTCACAGTCAGTCCTACTTGCAGAAAGTATTATTTGGTCTTTCCTCTCAACCACATTTGTTAAGCCTTAAAAAAAACCCTTGCTCCCTACAACACACACAGAGGTACTGTCACAATGTTACATCCCACTTAAAGTGTCTTCTTAGCTTTAAGAAGGAAAAAAAGATGCAATTCTGTATTAAAAGTGTAGCACAAAGTGTCATTTTTGGCATAAACAGAACTACCTCAAATGGGCATAACTTAAGCTGTATCTGTCTGCAGACAGCTGCATTCAGAGCAGTCATGGCAGGTTTATCATACTTTCATCATGTCATGTATTTATGATACCACTGGAAAATAAAACTAAAGAAAAAGGAAAAAAAAAAGTGCTGAGTCCAGTTACACCTTAAAATGAGAGCAGGTACAAACATGCTCTGCTTAGAGCTGTGCCAAGAAGAGCTCATTCAAATACATGCAACCAACACATTCAGCCCTATTCCAGCCTCCCAGGGAACTTTCACTAGTGTGCAGCAGAAAAACACTTAACAGTACTTGCCAGTAGTATTTTAGCCCTCTCTGTTTTCAGAGGAAATTTCCTACCCTGAGGAATTTGGGCAGTTGTGCATCTTTGAGAATCCAAAATTAAACTTCAAGTAATTCAATCCAAATCATTAAACATGTATTTGAAAAAACCTACCCTCTTGGGAACACATCCTTACCAAATCCCAATGCCAGATTTTGGATTATTCCCTTTGCTCTCTGCAATCCACATCCCACAATTCCCTGCAGCAAGTAACTAAAATGCTTACACTTCCAAAAAGCTGGCACTAAATGCCCATAGTAATTCCTACCTGCAGTGGCTCCTTACTGGACAGCAGGTAAACTAGGGGGAAATGTCTGGGACTCTCACATCAAGTGTGAAGTCTTTCCTGTGAGGAGGAAACGTTTTGCCCATTACAATCTTTCACTTTCTGCAAGTGTTACCAAGCTATCCAGAGAGGTTGTTGAGTCACCATCCCTGGAGGTACTTAAAAGATGTGTAGATGTGTGCTAAGGGACACAGTGGACTTAGCTGTTAGGTTTATGATTGGATTCAGTGATCATAAGGGTCTTTTCCAACTTAAATGATTCTAAGATTTTATCTCACAGCTGCATCTTAAGAACTTACAAAGTAGGAGAGGTGAGAAGAATGATTAGACCTACTATAGCTCATTGAGGCAGCATCTTGCACACTGAGCACTGTGTTTCAGCTGCTATTGATGTAATTTAAATCTTTTATTCCTTCTAGGTTAAATAAAATCAATTTGAAAGCTTCATGGATTAGTCTAACATACAAGATATACCACAGGGAGAAGACAGAGAATATTTCTGTACAAAGTCAAGAATGCTGATTTCAGAGAATACTCTAAATCAGGCAGACCATCACTGGTCACCAGAAAATGTCTTACACCATAGTTTTATGGTGTAAATGTCACTGTTCTTTGATCTAAAGTACTCTTTTAAAAGGTAAGAACTATATCATACATAGGTCACATGTTTTGCATCAGTCCATTATCTAGCATGTACATTTCTTTTTCTGTGGTTGTTTTCAGGTTCCACACCTCCATCTGCTGGAGCCGAACAAAGGGAGAGGGGATACGTCATCTTACGGATTTCACAAACAAAAGCACTCGAGTTGTGAGCTCAGGCCTCAGGAAACAAGTTCAGACACCATGAAGTTCAACTGGCAATTTTCTTGCCTGAAAGAGACTTGTTAGTGGAGCAGGAAGACTCAAACCAGTTACTGTTGAAGAATGTGGGCATCACCTTTTGCAACTCTCACATGCCTAAGTTTAGCTGATTCCAACACACCCTCTTAGCTCCTTCCTTTAAGTACCATCAAAGTGCCCCAACAAATCTCAGCAGGAGTCCTAAAAATATACTGATCTGACAAATGCCAATTAAGATTTGGTTTGTTTCTTGGTTGCTGTTTTGGGTTTTTTCCCCTGGTTTCAAGCAGATTCTTGTAAGATGTCTATTTCCTCATGTAAAACTACATGGTCCAGCCTCCTTATGTGTATTCCTGAGACTCAAGACAACCAGACAAGTCTTAACCACCTAACTGGAGATTCCCTCGACATATAAGCCTTGCTCAGAAACACAGCGGGCTGCTGCCTTTCAACAAGTCCCTGTTGTTTTCACTGCCTGAAGGGGCTCTGCTTTGGGCCCATTTTTAAGGAAATCACAGAATACAGGGCCAGAAGAAACCTCATCTACAAGTCTCTCTCCCAGCCCTGAGACTGAGTCAGCAGTTCCTGTATGATTCTTGACACAGTGACTGTGCAGTTTTTCCCCCTAAAGGCTGAAGGATGGATAACTACCTCAGCTACTAAAGGAGGCCTTGCCTGCATCCAGTCCAAACATCCCTTGCTGCAACTCAAGTACCATGCACAGATAACACAGGGCATCATTCATTCTTTTCCATTTTGTGGTTATCTTGACTATGTTTGATGTCTTTTTTATCTTTCTTCTGACTGCTCTTTCCTAGATCAGGAACTGACTTTTTTTCTGTCTTGTCTTGTAGATCTTAACTGGAGTTAGCTGGAGTTATGGGCAGGAGGACAGCACCACATTTCATTGATTGCCATAGTGACAACTTATTGTGTGTCTGAAGATCTTCATCTCTTAAAAATCTATTTAATTGTCATGGATTTCAAAAGTCATTATGACTATATCATATACCAACAGACTTCTTGTCTCTTCACTGGTAAATGCATTCATTTCATTTACCACTGAATTTTATTATTTTTCTGTGCCTTGAAAATAAATTATTTGTAAATGCACAGAACTTTTATTAAATTCTAATTCTGCAGCTCATCTGACTTCAGCAAATAACTGGGTACAGTAAGTTTTTTCTATAATACATGAGAAGAATATGCTTCTCCTCTAGCCAGCTACTCTTCCACCTGCTGAAACAGCCATAGTCAGGATAATTTTCCTAGTAGCAAAATTAAGGAATAGAAGATTATTTCCCCTCCCTCACAAACACATTATTCAATTTTTCCAGTATCTGGTGTTTATCAGTTTTTTATTAGATAGTTTACCTATATGCTCTCTCCATACCAACAACTGATAAAGTACAATCAAAATGGAAAAACCACATCTGTTCAGGAAGTGTACACACACAAGAAAATTACTTCAATCATTAACTCTGTGACTCCAGTCAGAAAGTAATTTCTGGCTTTTTAATAGGAAAAATGAGGGTGTATCTGCTTTGCAAATTACTTAATACCTGTGATATTTTGACTTTGGTATCCTTTCATAAAAAGTTGAGTGTGGAATACTTCAGGTATCCATAGTTAAAAATCACCCTTACAATGCAGCCTGCATAGGCAATTAATAATGAAATAAATCAGAACAAATTACACACTGCCAGTGTAAAGCAATGCTGGAACAAAGCAAGTGGAAAAAAAATCCCACAAAGCTCTTTGTTTAGCAGATGAATCAGTTTCATCATCCTTGGTAACAAGATCAGGCACTGTAATTAACCATTAGAAAGCTAGTAGTGTAATTCATCCAAGTTAACTGAAACCAGGGTGTGATGTCTGTTTTTGTGGAAGGGTGTTAGTTTTCCAAGCCCTCTTCACAAGAACAGAAAACAGGATAAATATTCTTCTTAGTGAGTTAGATATGGACATTTTAATCATGCTGTAACTAAAAGTCTTTAGAAACAAAGAGCAAAGGGAAGAGAAAAACACCAGGTTCAAGGAGTATCTTAGCAAAGAGAAAAGATGAATGAAGGAGGCACCACCTAACTAAGCAGTTTCTGTAACTAACTAAAGTGTTCAAGAGCAAGTGGTCTTGAGCTGGAGACCTAATCTGCCAAAACTGTCCCTGAATGATTCCCCCTCAGGTAAGAACATTCATAAGAAGAGCTATAGCACTGATCTTTATGCTTCTCTACATGGAAAGCAGAGGATGAAACAAGTACAGTTCCAAACACAATTTTATACACTGTCATGTAGCATTCCCTTTTATGTTTGTCTCTTTCTGTTTCCAGTCTGGGTGACAGTAAGTACATTTCAACAAAAATATATTAAAAGTTCAGCATATCCAGAGCTTAACTGCTTTCAAAATACCCGAGCTGGTCAGAGCTAACTCTTACATCATATGAAGCACAGGTGGGGCCAGTCTGTCTCTTGTGAACTGGACCCAGAATCTCCAGCCCACTACAAGCATAAGTGACACAACCTTCTCTGTGGAGCCTTGGATCCAAGATACACTGAAGCCTTCATTTTATTCCCTGAAAAATAAACTCTCTAGGATACCACTGCATTCAGAGACATTGATGTTTAACCATGCACTACTGCAGACTCTGCAATCTTCCATTCTGTGGTCTTTCAGGGCTCTAGATAGATCCACTGTCAGAATAACCTTAGCAAAACCCTTCCTTCACGACATCCTCAACCTTTGAATTCTTCCAGTGTAACTTTTCTACCCAGTACTCTGCTCTGGCTTCTAAGATCTCCCAAAATTTCTTGGCTTCTCTGTTAGTTCACTAAGTTGACTTACTACCTATACTCAGCAACAACATAAGCCCTTTACAGTGACACTATAGCCATTAATCTGTTTAGCAGACACTTTTAATCATTTGGGATTAGACAGAATATAACTAACAAAGAGGCATAATTCGAACAAGGAAGGAAAGAGAACAGACTCTGGATTTGACTTGAGCCTGGTGAAGTTTGACCCAAAATATTTTTAGGAACAGCCTGAAGCTGTTAGCAACTATCATTGAGAACTTATGGAGGAAGGATGAGGCTTTTGATAGAGGGTGAATATAGTGCTTATCTATAAAAATAGAGAGATAGGAGGACCCTAGAAATGACAGAGCACTTAGGCTAACACTTAAGTTCTTGGAAAGACATCAGAACAAACCATTCATCTCCTATGTAAGTACTTCATAGATAAGGACACATCAGCAGGGATTTGTCAGTAGCAAATCACTTCAGTCCAAGTTAATTTTCTTTAAGACAAACAGCAAGCCTAAAATCCAGCAGAGATATGAACAGTTGTTGGATTGTTGCCTTGTTAAGGCTTTCATGCTCTATCATGTAACAGTCTCATAGGCAAGCTATGCCAGCATCTTAAGACAGGTACAAAATATCGAGAAAATATTCAGAATGATGAGTTATCAATGAGACATTGTCCAACAGGAAATTATATCAACCTGTGTTATGTGAACACTACTCTAGAGCCTCAGCTAGTCAATATATGTATGTGTGATCTGGAAGCTGGCAGAGACTTGCTGTATCTGCAAACAGTGTCAAACTGGAGGGAGCTGTGAGCACTCTGGAAGATGACAACAGAAAGCAATCAGGACAGCAATGGGTCTCTGGCCATGTTTTCTATGATTCTATTTTCCTTCATATCTAAGCCTTATGCAAAACGCATAATTTGACATGTCTTAAGGCTTCCTCTTACCCATGTTGTGCTTTCATTCAATTTCTTTTGGCCAAATCCAGATAATTGTGTGTCTCCTCACAGGCTGTCACAACTTGATGCTTGACTGTAAGTCCCTTTTGAGCAGGGCTGCTTTTCACTGTATTTGCACATCCCAAAACTTTGCAGTGGTTTCTAGCCGTTTACATGTTAAAAATCAGTTAAAAGAAGAAAAAGATCCAACATAAACCAGGCAGGCCTCTTCTTTGTCAAAAGTGATGATTTTTTTTTCAGCTTTAATGTATTCTGAATGTTTTACACAGGACAGCACATTGGACAGGAATTGAATTTAAATTTGCATTCACTTTTAATTTGCTTTCTTTTCACATAATATCTAAGGAAGAAGTATTCAGCTCTAGTATGTACTGATAGTGCCTATACTGAGGGCTGACCTGTGGAAAACTAAGTGAAGTCTATATAAAATGAAATCCTTCCATACAAGGACACCAGAGCCTAAGGGATGGAATTGCCAGCCCTAAATGGCACAGCAGCCAGCTCCTGCAGTGTCTGATCTTGCAAACATTGAACACACATGCTCAGCTTGACTATGAATAACCCTATTGAGTTGAATGGAATTACTTACAGTAGCAAAGTCCGTGCATGAGCATTCACAGATTTGGGATTTAGCACAGGCCATTAGAAAAAAAAAAAAGGAAGAAACTGGATGTCTCCTTGCTACAGAGAGGTTTCAGACCAGCAGATCTGCTCAGATCCTGGTCCAGAAAGGCTGGAACTTTCTGTAAACACCTACTATGGAGTCTTCCAAGCCAGCAGATGGGGTGGAGCTCCCATCCATCAGGGGCACTGCTGTACCTACTCTAGCACCTTCACATAGTGCTTCTGGATCTAAGGTGGCAATAAAAGACACTTAGATTTGGCATCCATGGCCTTTTCACTCAGTTCAGAGAAACTGAATCACTTTTTGTGATTTTCATTGACAGTGAAATACAAGCCAAGAATAAAATCACAGAGGCTTTTACACACTGCCCTCGCCCCACCACACTGGCATTTTCCAAACTCCCAGCCAAATGCACATGTCCACAGCCTTTGAAGGGCCAGCCTCGATAATGCAATGCATCTCCTCTTTACTATCTCTGTTATCATTTAGATCTGACTTTGGTTTGCTTAATAGTTTTAAATGCTTCTTTTTTTTTTTTAATTTAGGGAATAAAGCAATCGACTAGATCCTAAAAGGTTCTTACAACACAAACCAAAAATAAATTATCTGTGGAGGATTTAAAATAGGCCTGTACTCTCTATTCTGTAATGCTTTATGATTTAGAAACTGGAATGGAGAAGGGATGATGCCGTAGTCAAAGCATAGGATTGACACTTAAGAGACAGGGGCTTTACCATTGACTGTTAGAAATATGCTCTGTGATTCTAAGCACATTATCCAAAATCTTTGGCTGAATTGCCAAAAGTGGTCTATCATATACAACCAGAATCTTTGGGCTGGATACTTAGATACCTTACACTCTGCATTCTGGAAATCTAGAAGGTTTCCTTTTCAATACCTCATATGCTACCTGCCCCATAACTGACAATTTCAAAGGAAGTGAGAGTGAGATGGGAGAAATTAGTTCAGAAATCAAACCATTCAAGTTGTAAACTGGGGTTGGATTTCAAATCCTTGGGCTTAATTCATTACTGAAAATATCTGACAGGAAAGTGTTCTGGACACAATGTGTAATTTCTTACATTTTTGTCTTGAGTTTGCTTGCCCCAAAAACCATGTTCACATACCAGTCCCTGTATGCTCAACCTGAAGGTGTTGTAGTTATGGCAGGATTAGAACTGAAATAGCCCCACCAGGAAAGTGCTTTGTAGCAGACTACTTTGACTTCAGCATGGGAAAATGATACCAACAACCCTTTTAGGCTGATAGCTCTGCCTCGTGTAACAGAAGTGGTATGTACAGCTCACAGTACTCATCTGTCACACTGAAGGGGAGGCACAGCAGAGCACAGAGCAGCAGCCAAAGAGCTTTTCTCCAGGTTCACCATCCACCCTGCTCTGTAAGGCAGCAGGACACAAGGGCAGGGCTGAGATGACACAGTGATGCCCCATGGCCTCCTTTGAACGGCGCGAGGCACCGATGCAGAACTGCCTGCAAGGCAGTGGTGCAGCAGAGGAGGAACCAAGATGTTGTGTGTGCAGTTACAGTGAATCCCTCCTGGCACAGCCAGATGCTGTTCAGACCCCAGTGGGGGAAGTTCAGTTTTGCATCTAGAGCTAGTTTTGCTGAAATGGGCCAGAATAAGCTGTACAAGCTGAAACACAGCTTTGCTGTCGTAAAGCATGGCCACAATGGGGAACTGTTCTGAACTTTAATGGCACAGTAAACTGAGTAGCTCCTCCTCCAGAGAGACAGAAACTGTGTGCAGAGGCTATCTGGTTATCACTTCCTTCTGCTTTCTCCTCCTGAACAAAATCACAGGTGTTAGTCAGCATAGATATGGTGAATTATTCTCGTCAGTGATTTTGTCAGTAATAACGCCTGATGACTTCAAATTTAGTTTTCTTTTAATTTTTACTCAGATAAAAATATTAGAAAGTCCTCATTGTTTGTATTTTATTTCAAAGTTGTCTGAAAATGTATTTTTGAGAGGGGATGATCAGTAAATACTCATCAGGATTATTCTGAACTAAAAAGTGGTTTTGAATTTGATGTAAAAAACTCCTTATGTGAACAGACGTGTACACATCCTGTCAGTGCACTGTTTCATAAGATTATACTGTCATATGACAACAGGCCCATTTGAATCACAGGCTTCTTTTGAACAGAGAATGTGTTTCAGCAGTTTGGACTTCTATCTCATGGGTGGTGTTTGTCAGAGAGAAGATATGGATGGGCCTATTGAAGACAGAAGTCATGGAATACAGCTCCAGGGCTTTGACAGGCATGAAACACCCCTGAGCTAACTTTGAACAGGACACCAATACAAAATGGCAGGGATTGTATTACCAGGAAAGCTTAGGGTAACATAGAGGAGCCCCAGAATGCCCACTGAAGATTGTCCAAAATCCTGGAGCTGTTGAAAAGTCTCTGCTCTCAGGGCAGAGCAGAGGTGCCACATAAGTGAGAATCTGAGTTAACCTTGCAACAAAGACATGTCATTTACATTTTGTGGTATTTAATATTTGTGACGAGTATCTATGTTTTCTTCACTGCCACGTCACCTGCTAGTTCTATGATTTCAACCACAATAGTTTCATACAGCTGAAATGTTTTTCCTGGCCACAAAATTTTGCCTTGCCCAGATAGAAATCCCCTCAAATGTTTATCTTGATCTCTTAGAATGTTGGCCCAAGAAACAGAAATAAGAGAGTGCAACTAATGGAGCAAACAAGCCGAGAGGACTGAAAAAAGAAGCTGGAAAACAAAGATCTAAAGAACAGAACAGTGAGCTACCTTCAAAGATATCAGAAGAATAGTTCCAGCTGCAAGAATAGAAAGGTATAGTGTGTGACTGTTTACTTTTGTATACATTAATAGAGGAGAGCCAGAGCAATTCGATAGAAGGCATTATTACTGCTTGTGTGTGATAACAGCACACCTGAAACTACCAGTGAGGAGTTTTAACTTTACCAGGCCCAGTTCTTACCTGAAGAATTGTCCTTATCCATCCCCTTGAGTTCCTTTTGCTAGCACCCAGTAGGCTGGTATTTTGGCACCTCTCACATCCTTTGACAGCATGTTCATGATTCCACAGTGTGTGTGGAAAGAAAAGTCAAGCTCATTGTTTTTAAACACACTAAAACAAATGCCAGAAAAGTCAACTCTAGGGTGTTTACATGCTCATTTTAAAAAGCAGGGATTGGGCACTAGACAACCAAGGTCTGTTTAGTCACTTGTCTAAACCAACATGATTTCCTTGAAATCTGGACAGATTCATGACACAGTCAGTTACTGCAGCTCAACAAAGAGCTGGCAATTACTTTAACTGCAGCAAAGCATCCACTCTGTATCAAGAGATCCCAGATGACAGAGCAACCCAGACTGATGGAGCCCACAGGCTTCCAGCTGTGGCACAAGATCAGGAAAACTAAGTATTGTGCCTGACTTGAAGGACTAAAGACCTTCAATAGTCTGCTCAATATCAGACTTTATATAGATAGTTCAGACTGTAATTCTAAAACTGCTACAGAGGAACTGAGCACCTGTCTTGCTAGATTGAGGCTTTCACATCCACCTTGCTTCCCAGATCTTAGTTAGGCAGGATCTTGGCTCCCTTGTTAGAGGTGATTTTAAAGAAAGATGAATTGGGCAAGGTGATATGAGTAGGTAAAATGTTGGCTGATTTAAAAAAAGGTAAAGTAGACATTTCTGTTATCTCACAGCAAAAGAACCAAGAAAATGCTGAAGCAAACTGCAAGATGGTAAATTCAGAGGCGATAAGAAAGTTGTTTTACATATATATGTAATATATGAATTTCAGCCAAACCAAACAGTCAGACAGTGTCACTGAAGCTACAAGTCAGGCAAAACTCTAGCAAGGTTTACACATTTATAAAACAGAGTTATGATAACCATTTTTTCAAAGGGGAAGGACAACTAACTACAATGCTCCCAGGCTCAGTATTTAGAGATTGCATTGCAGCGAGAAAGAGGCTCCTTTGAGGATCAGAATCTCACACATACTAATTAAAAACATGTTGTGCCTTCCCCTAGAGCATCCTATACAGATCTCTGCTGGAGAAGAGGAACTGTCATGCTGAAGCAAATCTGGAAATGGATCAACTCCCGTGACTTCTCTCACGGTATTGTACAGGTCCATGGTCAGACAGTGAGGGGCTGCAGGATCTGGAAACTAACTCAGCAGCAGCATCACTGAGGCAGGAACTGACAGCCCCAGGCTGGGCTGAAATGGGGGCTTGAGCCATGGACAGGGGAAGGGAAATCCCTTGAGGAAGCTGGGTGTGGCCATTAATGCCCTTAATGCCAGAGCAACTTATGAAAAAAAAAAAAAAATTCAATTACTCCCAGTTGCTAAATAGTTTTTCTATGACCAGCTCAAATGTGGTTTCCCAAATTACACTCAAAAATAAATATTCATCAGCTTTTATGAATAATATCTCTATCTGTTTAAAGAGTGGAAGCATTGAAGTGGGAAAAGCAGACAGACCCAAATTCTGCTCCTGGTCCTGCTAATAACCTGCAGAGAGGAGGTCACTTGCTCTCAATTTTACCATTTTAGAGTGGAGGACAATGAAACAGTCCACAGCTGCAAGCAATAGACTTTACACATGGTCACAAGAAATGGGATGATTTTGCATCAAGCCATTTTGGAAACACTCAGAATTGAGGTTGACAGAGTTGTTTTGTTTGCTAATATATGCTATATATTGGGGCTATTTTCTAGCTAATTCATACCCAGGCTCTGCTAGTTGCCAAGAGTCCAAACAATACAATTCTGGGAAAGAGAGAACTATCTCTCAAAGAGAGAACTATCTTCTCAAAGCATTTGTAATCTTTTAAGACTATGTAGAACAGTTTATCTGTATCTAGATGCATTGTTAAGGCAAATATGACAAGTCTATCTAGAACTGGATCTGTGCAAGCAGTACCCTTAACAAAGAAAGATTAAAGATGAAAATATGGTCAAAGTACTCAAAGTACAGGATAGATTGTTTTGGTTTGGTTTTAATCAGGTAACTCCACAATTTAGCACAATTATGTCCTTCCACATACTGAGTGCTGTTATCTTAGGAGTCAAGCAGTAATCAAAGAAAATCTCTGCTCTGCTGATTTCAGAGTTGTTTTTTTCAGATACATTATTTACAGACTATCATAAGTTTTACACTGGTCATAAAAATAGAAGCTGTCACTGTTCCAAGGATCCACACCTAACCATCAAACACAACCAAAGAAGAAAAAAATTTCTTGAAGCACTGCTTATATCTGTAGCCAATGAGATAATTATAGGCAGCTTTTCTGAATAAATAATCTAAAACTTCAAAATAATTTTCCAAGCGAAATCAGATAAAAAGACGGAAGTGCCACTTGGGCATGAGAATCATCAGTGTTCCTCACAGACATATAGCATAAGGAGAAAGATTTAGATGAGAAAAATGGAAAGAGTCTAGTCCAGTTACACTGATGTTAATAAGAGTCTTTCCATTGACTCCACAGGGCTAATATGGCCAAAGACAGCAGTTAGCAAGAAGGCCAGAAAAATATAAGCACTGGATAAAGGATATGAAGAATAAGGGCAGATTGGGCTGGAATTATAATGAAGTCAGGATAAGGTTGGATTTTCACAAATAAAGTATTGAACTGATTGCAGAGAGGATCTCTTATATTGCACAACCAAAAAGATGATCATTAACTTAACTTTGCATCTCTCTTCTAAATCAAACTTTGTGGGATATGCAACACTGCTGACTACTACCCTCTAAGACAGGTCTAAACTCCAATTGTACCAAGTACTTTCACCACTTATTGGCCTGGAATTTTATCATAAATACTAGAAGCAATAATCCCTATTGAAACTGTGCTATCATGATATCAAGAGGCTGGCTTGCATGGATATTTGGTCATTGTCTGCCAGGGAGGTAGTCAGAAAGTAATTAAAGCTGTCTGGCTATGCTGACATTTTACTCAGTGTTCACCAAGTCCTTAATTTCTGTAAGTGTACATTAGAATTTGAGCTGCTGAGAGGGAAGGGAGGCAAAAAAGTTCAGTCCCTGAAGTCTCTTCTGTATCAGGTTGAGATTTTTGTTTAAAATCAAGTCTGATCAGTTCCCTAACATGGGTAAAAGTCCTGTGTACGAGGCCATGTCACTCTCCATTCGAATGGCCAGAAGCCATCGTTTCCACAAGAAACAAAAGCAACTAAAAGCTTTAAATCCTATCCCATTGTAGGAACACAATTGAATTCTCTTGCCAACATGAGGACAGAGTATACATAGTCACTGCATAGGACTGACAGTCTGTGTGGGAATTACTGAAGTCTAGCTGCAAGATTTCCATATTCAGACATTTCCTGCCATGAGAATGTTACAGCACTAAGTCAGCATCCAAAGTAATCTAAAGAACAAAAGGAAAACCTCTAAAACAGTGAGAAGGAAAAAAAAATTATACACAAAGATCATGTCACATGTTCAATACAGGCATTTAAAGTGGAGGATATCAAGGTCATATTGTGCAGTCTTTTTTCAGGCACATCAATAGGAGTGTGTTTTTAAAGTAAGGCCTGAGGCAGTATCTGACCTTTTTCAGTTTTATTTCCTTTTTCCTTTGGATAAGGTGTTTGTGAGAGGCTGCCCAAGAGCAGAACTGTAGGATATACCAAACTCAAACACACACCTGCAACTGAGTTTTATCTACATTTCAAAGTATGGTCCCAAAGAAACTCCATGAGTAACAGTACAAGAGACAAAAGATTCTGATAGTATAAAAATAATCTAATCTTGCTATAAACAAAGCAAAGAGAGTTTAATTAATCAGACATTAAATCAGTCATGATTTAAGTGAACACAGCAATTCTCATGGAGGTTTGATGGCCTTCCAAACTGTTAAATTAATTTTGTGGTGAAAAGTGAACTAATACAGGTAATGCTCTGAAGCAACCATGTCCACCTACCTCCCAAGAAATCTTGTTTAGTATAGAGAAGAGGGGTGTAGGCTATGACTGTGTCAGCTCCAAAATCCAGCTCATCATTGTGACCTTGAATCCTGTTGCTCAACACATGGAGAGAAACAATATTTCCCGAGAATTGTTATGATGGAGAGCATTTCCTTCTTCCACATTTTTAGGCTAAATACTTTTGTGTCTCTGCAAACACAGACATCTGAGAGGTAAGCAGCCATCATCCATGCCAACTCCCCTTCTGTGTTGCTTCAGATCAATCCCATTATAAAGACAAGAACTATTGAGTATGCAGTGATTTTCCACTGTTCTCTCACTTTCCTTTTCCCATGTCTAATGACCTACAATTAGATTATGTATAATTAAAAAAACAAAACAAAACAAAAACCCCAAACAAACCATAATAAACTACACAAAAGCATTTGTTTTTCTGTGTTCCCAGGTGGTACACCTGTGCAGAGAAGCAGACTGTCCCAAACCTAGCTCTGATGTTGTTATACAGCACCAATGTAACACTTAGTAGCTGTTCCATGTACTTCCTCAGATACTGAGGAAGACATATATATATATATATATACACACAGATTCCTGTACCTCACTGCTACCATTATTCATCATTACTTCATAATATGAATTACAGTGTTATCAGAAGAGCTCTTAGAAGTGATGTAACAGGCACCTGAAAATATTTGTGTGCCATTGCAAGTGGTATACATTGATACCTATTTTGCCTGAGCACTTATTTCCTTGAATAAATTAATAAACTCTTGCTCCTTACAATGTGTTCTTACTTGATTTTTACTGAATTTTCTGTTTTCAGCTTCTCAGAAGAAAGAAGCTTTGTGAAGCATATTAAAACAGTCAGAGCACACAAGGAAATAGGGACCCCTCCATCTGTGAGTGCTGGGCTGGTCTTGGTGCCCCCCTCAAGGGGCACGGCTGCCTCATGCAGAGTGTGTGATTTACACACGTGTAACATCTCCCTCTACTGGCTAAAACCGCAGGAATACCTTAATTTCCAAGCAGAAAAGTTTTATTTGGAGTGAGAATCCCCACATCAGGTCACCTTCCACCTTCTAGTTTTTACACACTTACATGTAATCTCTGTAACCCTAAAGCAGATAAGGTTTGAGTGATGGGTCAGGTGATGATGAACAGGGCACAGCTCAGCTGAAACCCTAAATCTTTGATGCTAAATGCCTTAGTGAGATGCCAAAGGCCCCAGTGAAATGCTTTGAAGACAAGCAGACTTAAGCAAGTGAAGTAGGGCCTTTCTTGTGAACCTAAAGGGGACTTTGCAACTACAGCTGCTTTGTAGAAGCTTTCATCTTGAACTCTGAGCAACGTCTGATTTAGCAATATTGATTATTAAATGGTTTTGAAAACTCTGATCTTAATGGTGAACTTAAGTCTCTTAAGTAAAACCCAGAGTCCATTAAATATGGATGTTTTACTAAACCTCAGTTCCTCACTCTTTGGTGACCAATGAAGCCATAACTCAGTGTCATTGTGTGCCCCACAGTAACAGCATTTTTGTATCTGTATTGTCCTTAAATGCTCAATAGCTGACAGAACTGATGAAAAATTATCTTGATGCATTCTGAGAACAAAAAAGGCTTAGCTATGAACACACTCCAGATGGAAAGGCATGGCAGGGGTACTCTGTGAGGAGAACTTCACCACACAGCACCTACACACACATTCAGTTTCCAGGAGTGCATTACATGCTTCCTCACCTCCTGGAGAACCAATAGTTTTAACAGGGCCTTTGGGCTACAACTAGTACTCTACAGCTAGAATTAGAAGGGTACAATTCCCATATACTCCAACACCAAATGGCATTAAGCTGAGATAAACACATTCTAAAGTCAAACTTCTCTTTTTTAACTTGCTATCAGATTTGCCCATATAGACCTCCTGTAGCCAAGGAAAACTGAAAGGATGACCCATTCCGTTAAAAATTGAGAATTCACTTCACACCAACCCTTATAAAATGTGGCCTACACTATAAATTCTTGACATAGAGGCTACAGACACATATTTTTCCTGCTACAAGATTGTAAAGTTCAACAAATAATTCAAAAACTATTTCTATTATAATTCACACAATTGCAAATAAGGTAAAGAAAATAAGAATTAAGTCATTCATAGCAAGAAAGAATGATATCCTCTTCTTTCTTCTCCATCTTTTAAAAGGCTTTTTAATTCATCACTTCTCCCCTTTTATTTTCCTTCTTCTTTTGTTTGATAAGCTTTTTTTAAATTTCCCTTCCCTGCATCCTGCGTGCGAAACCATTCATGCAGAATTCATCACAGGAAAACAAACATAATATCTGGCTCCCATATTCCCAAGAGGGAATTAACTGAAATTACCAGTTCTTGGGAAATCGGCATGGAAAAAAAAAGCAGGAGAAATTACTATAGCCAAGTTGTCAGGGAAACTGTTAGCACACTGGCAGCTCAGGAAAATGGGCTATTTGAAACACTTTCTACTAAGTACCCAAGCAAACTATAGGGTCGTTTGTGGGGACTGGAGGCTGCACAAAGCCTGAAAGCATTATTGCCTTTGAAAGGCTTAGTAACTCCTGGCTATTGTGGGGGAGTGCCCTGCAGACTGGTCGCTTGCTACCTTTACAGCGCAGACACAGAGTTCCATGAATAGCACTTGGCTAATTCCCCCTTTGTGGAAGTCTTTAGGAAGCTTTTCATTGTATAGTCTATTCTATGGGACTCCTAAAGCCAAAAGATAAGAGTTTTCTAAGGAAATTGTCCAATTCTAAGTGGGCTTTTTAAAAATTACTTGTGCCCAGCCCTGTTATATTTCCTTTGCTACTCAAGGGGCAGCAATTATCACAGCGAGCAGCAGACGGACTTTTGTGCCAGAACTTCGCTGCTTTTAGTCCTGCGAGAGCACATGAAAGGACAGCACTTTGCCAGCGCCGAACGCCCAGGCAGATTCTGAGCGCTGCAGCTGAGTCACAGAGCCAAGGAGCAGCACAAGGCTGCCGTGATCACTGCAACACCCCCCGAGCTCTCTGCTGGGAAGGCTTCAGGCTGTAACACGACCTGAATTTAGGGCACGCCGGGAGCCTGCTGCAGCCGTGAGAGACCGGCTCCGAGAGCCCTCCCTGCACTCGCACCCAGGCCACGTCTTGTTTTGCCATGCTACTACAAACACATGCAACTGCAACTATGGCTGGGAGAGCAGAAAACGAGAGCTAGAGTAGGGGGGGTGTGCCATGACTGCACCTGAAGTAGTATTTTTGTGAGGAGAGTAATCCAGATGAAAAGAGAAAAAGCAACACGCCTATGCCAACCAATCTTTCAAGCTGACCTTGTTTTGAACAGCTGAGCAGTGAGAGCAAATACTTTAACTGTGGGCCAGATAGACTGTGGAGAGAGGGACAAGAAATCCTAGGCTTTAGCCTGACCCAGGACTGCCGTGGATATGTTACAAATAAGTAAATAAATGTCTTTTATATCACATGAGGAGATGCTTGGTTAACTGATGGTTAAAGGTGTGGAACTCTCACCTACCCAACATCATGTTCCAGAAGCTTAAACAGCCAGTAGCAGATTTCACATCATGCATCAGACTAAGTCAAAAATACACAAGGCAGTTTGGGTTATTCTAAACATAATCCATGTAAGGGTGGTGGTGTGGGGGGAAACACCAAGAGATAAAAACTTGCTGACAACAACATCAGAGTAAAAGCTGAGATTTTGAGGGCCATCCCAAGGTTTTTCTTCCCATTTCCCCTCTTTCAGGAATACTGCCTATGCTATACAGCCTTAATTATATCAATGGTTATTTGATTACAAATTTTGAGACCTACTGAAGACAAAGTGTTGTGACCTGATTTTACCTTCTATTTCATAGGTTATGGAAAGTTTCCTGCATAGCTTGTTCATAGGGTATTAAAGTATTCCTCCTTCTTGGATTACTCAATTTGCCTGTGTGAACTGCAGACCTACCAGCCCTGGAGAACCATCTGACTTGTACCTGCTTATCCTTCCCAGAAGTGCTTGCCATCTCTGGCTCCCTTTCACCTTAGAGCGTGAGGATGTGCACGCACATATACGAGGTGTGTTAAGAGGTTAAAAGGGTGAATTTGTGCTGGGAGCATCATGTAGATGATTGGAGGCTCTGCTTGGCACAAGAAAAAAGGCCAAGACATGCCAGAATTTGCAGAGACATATTCCCCAAGTTGCTTGAACTGTACTTGGCTCTCAGACTCCTTGCAAAGACCACAAGACTGAAGGTCACCATGTTCATACAGAGAATTGTTAAGCACGTGAGTGCACACACCACTGATTCCGTGCACATCTGAGGCCCTGCCATAGAGGGCACTTTGCCATATGCATTCCTCCCTATACAAGGTTCCCCTTCCCCTGGCAAGGAGCAGCTCTTACATTCAGATCATTCATTTCACTGGCTATAAACTCCAGAGCAGAGCAGCCTAGCCTGCAGTTTTGCCTTTCTCTGCTGTGAGGAAAAACATTCATTGTAGTTCTCCAGGTTACCAAGCACATATTGGAAAACTACTGGGGCTGAAGAGGCATGGGAAAAAGAGTGAAATCCAAGTCTGTAGCCCCAAGGGCAAGAAGGGATTGCACAGCACTGTCTGGACAGCCTGCCCACAACACTTGGCTCTTCCCAGAGGTGCTTACACTCACCTTCCTTATAAATTAAGCTGCTTAAGCCACCTATGCCAAACCTTGAAAGGAGAGCCAGAAGACACCTGCAGCAAAGTCCCACTTCTATGAAAATTGCCCTGTTGCAAACAATTAGGAAGGATACTCTTGCAGAGACTGGGACTCTGATCCATTTCAATTCACTGCTCAGCAATCAATTTCCATAGCAAGACAGAGAAAGGCAATCAGTGCCTCAACAACTAATGTATAACAGGGAAACAGTGCAGCCTTTCTCCCAAAGACACCTTTTACTGGTTTGCAGAGTATGGCTCTAAGGTTGCTGGTACACAGTATAATCTAGAAGGACTTTGAAGTATCTGAACTAGCTTGTGAGATTAAGGGTGGAAGGCAGCCACATTAACAGTACCTTGGGTCAGTTAGCCCTGATAAAAAGCAGGGTCTGTCCTATAGGATGCCAGCTAGGTACCTTTCTCTACCACTAATCTCAAGACACTGGAGAGAAGAAAGAAGCTGGCAAATGTCCCTGGCACAGGGTCACAAGGCAAAGATAATGCTGACACTCCTCCAATCTCTTGGTGAATGTTCCCTCTGGCAAACATAACTCCCTTTCTCTCACTGAAAACACAGCAACTCTGTTCTGGGACTTCTCTAGAGAAAGAAAAACATTGCCATATGGAGTTGAGGAGAGGGTGAATAAAAAGAGGAGCGTGGCGTCCTTGGAGAACGGAGGTTGTGCAAATAACACAAGTCGTGGTTGAGAAGAGAAACATGGCAGATAAGATAGGGAAAGGAGGAGTACAGCATTTCAAAAGGATCACAACAACAGACAAACATGTTAACATTGGTATATAATAACACTTAATATAACATGCATTTGGCATTGCAAAACCCTTACACCATCACAAATAACATCACAGGATCGCATCATGTGCACACACTGACACGTAGGCATCTCATTCCCATCAGCTTTAGCAGGAATTCTGCACCTGGCTAGGGTTTGGTAACATTTTGCCTCCACTAATGCCCCATGAGCCTGCACTGAAGTACAGATTAACTGGGACACTGGTTGTCCAGAGAATGCTAGGTGTTGGAAAAAAAGAGCATCACTGCATCTGGGAGCTGCTATCTCCAAACTCATGCTGTGTCTTAAACATATGATAGCTTTCAGAGCTGGTTTTGTCTTCTCTGCAGGCCTGTTCCCTAGTGGTATCACCAACTGCATGTTCTAGCTTGCATTAAGCAGCACCTTATTCACAAGAAGTAATTTTGCAAGAAATTGAGGTGATTTCAGCATATTTCTAGGTATTAAAATCGCTTTAGCAAGTATCAAACTCTGAAGTAAAGTAGATAATAGGCATTAATCACCCAAGTAAATCCATTAGTCAGTTGCACAGCATTCATGGCTGTTCCTGCACCTACAGTATCGATGGAGTCAGAATGAAACATCTGCCTTCTCCAACTTGCTATAGCAAATCCATGTTACTTGAGTGAAATAAAAAATTTCAGCCTCGTGATCTCCTCCTTTACTTTTGCTAATTACTTTGGTACAGAGATTTCAAAACCATTTTTATGCCACAATAAAAACGTAATGGCTCATCTAGCCTGCAGAGGCATAATTACTACAAATATATTTGCAATGCAGATAATGATTCTGAATAGCATGTTTCCACGGGCAAAAGCTAAAAGGAAAAAGCAGACTGATGACTGTCACCTGACTGCCAGTCTTTTAAAACAATGCTCCCTCCAAGAAGATCAACACCATTGCCTAAGAGCTAATTTGCCTAAACTTATGTGTCTCAGGCATCACTTAATGCTTGATCTTTCCTCATATTGTCGGTCAAAATAGTGTATTTTCAGAGGGTTGGGGGTATTTTCAAATCTTGTGAATTTTGCTGTAAGCAAAGGGCATTAGATAAAGGATCACTAAATAAACATATTTCACTCTGGAAAGACAAATCTCAATCAGCTGTTCACCACAATGGAAATAGTTGTTCAATACTTATGCATATTTAATGCACAGGGTATCTAGATTGATACGTAGACATTTCCACAAAATTAGATGTGTTTGTAATTAATTTACATATACAGTTGGATTTATCAATACCATTCCATGCTAATGCAGGGAATCTCCTTAATTTCCTAAAATGACAGAGAAAATTCTGTACATGGAAAATAGATCCATGTTCTTAAAATTCCCTATTTAAACTATCCCTGATCATGAAATGCAAGAGGTAAAATTGAGGAAGAAGGGAAGACCAGATTTAAAAAAATAAAATTTGTTTTCCTTTTTTAGGTTGTGGGAGGGGGAAAACACCCTGTAAAATATGTAAAATAGACTAATCTTAGTGAAGAAAGTGTTCTGGAAGTTTAAAGTTCTACTCATAATTAAAACGTAAAGGATGCAGGGATTCTGAGGAGTCCAGAGAGGTATTTCTGTTGAGCCAGTTAACGACTGTTGGCATTTCTCTTAGTCACAATGTCCAGAAAGATTTTACCTTAAAAAGACTGCAGGAACCATCTGAAGAACAGCCAGAGATCTGCTGCACAGTCACCAGCAGCACCGTGTGTATTTACCTCGGCGCACGCCAATTCAGAAGGCAAACCTTGCCTTTCCTGCTCCCAATGGGCAAAGGTAAGAACACCAGGAAAGCAAACTCTCACGTAATACCTTTGCCCTTGCCGAGCAGCTGGAAGTCTGAGGTGCTTCCAGAGCTCCCTCCTCCCTGCTGTGAGGTGAAATGAGAGCTGAGGAGACAGGACTGCCATCGTGTCCGTCCGTCACCGCCGAGCCAAGACACGCGAGCCCATCTCCTGACACCATGCACAGGTGGCCTGTTGCAAAGCCCCCCAGCAGCAACCTCTGCCAACCACCTACCTTGGAGCCGTGGCCTTGGGGAGCTACCACACAGGAACTGGGGAGCAGCAGCTTGCACTGGGCCCACACAGCCCCGTCTGCTCCCACCTGAGCCTGCACCACCCCTCCCTTACCTGTGCTGGCCAGCTGCACCAGGGCTGCACTGGGAACCACAGCAGGGGCTGACCCAAGTTACACATCTGCAGCCAGCTTATTTTCCAGACAGATCAGTCTTCTGATCCTACCCACGACTCCAACCAACACACTGCTGTAGCAGCACTACTTCTAAGGGCACATGGGGAAGGTGGGAAAAGAAGGAACGCAGGAAAATGCCTGAAAACAGGAGGTACTTAGGCCATCCCCATTGCTAAAATAAGTAATACTTAGGGAGTAATTAGGTTAAAGCCCATTCTCAAAGATTTAACACATCTGAATGCCTGAATTCTGAGCCTTACTCCTCCTCCTCCTCCATCAATCCCTGTTTCCAAGAAGTCCATAAGTCTACACTTACTGATCATATTTTGAAAACTGTTGTGAGAGTTAAGTAACCACCCTGACATTGTCTCTCTCTGAAGCACACAAAGCCATGCCTAGTACCATGCCAGGCAGGTTAACTGGTTGAGGGGACTAATTCATATTTGAAATAATTTGTCTTGCTAGATTCTTTTGGTACTTCCTATTCTGTCTCAAGCAAGAACTCAGAAACTGTTGAAAACACATAGAGACATGGACAGCAAGCAAAAAAGAGAACAAAAAGGAAAAAGAAAATGGACAAACAATAAATGTGTTGCAGTTTGAAATTAAAATGGGTTTGTTTCCAGGTCTTGTCTAGCTTTAATATTGGATGATGTGTTTGCCTGAATCAATCTGTCCATTGTCAGCAAACAAACAGCAGTCAACAAACACTTCAATAGTCTTCTCTTGAGTTATTTTGGACATTCCAGCTTCTTCACTGCCAAGTGTTCCAACCTATTTGCAATGATTTGGTTTTCTTTCTAGTTTGAAGAAAGCTGTACAATAGTTAATATTGTGCAACCACTAGAATGAGAAGAACACTGTTGTCAGTAAACATGGTCATTTCCCTAAAATGTATTTATCCAGTTATTAGACTCGCTTAGTCCATGCTTGTATGGACGACTGGAATTACAGAATATTATATCTTTAAAATGTTCATTTAACTCTACTGGCAAAACTGAAGAAATGAAGCTGAACACCTTAGGATCAGATGGGCAGTCCTGTATGAAGAACACATTCCCTAGAGAGCAAATGGAAGATCTTAGCTATCACATATAGCTTCATAAACCCTTAAGGAGACAGAACTTTGTCTGTTCACAATTAAGTCAAGAGGAAAATCTCATTGGCATAAGAATCAGCACCAACATGGGAGCTGATCTGAAACACACGTCCTTGACACAATGGTTCACACTTAACTACTTCACCAGCAGCATTTCCCTCCTGATAAACAAAAGCAATATACTTGCAAGGAAGGAAACCCACAAATTCTGCCTCATAAAAGCTCTCTTTCCTTCCCCTCCACTTGGAGTGGATCTTTTCCGCTTCTTTTCTCTGCCTCATTCCTAAGTCAAACTCCAAGCAGCTGCTTATTGAGGACCTAAATGATGATTCTGGCTGGCTGGTGGCAGCTTTTTTCTTTCAAAATAACAGACAAAGAAGGATACACAATAAGAATGATTTCTTCACAGTTTCCAACACAGTGGATGAGTAATTCCAAAGGTATCAAGAATTTCTTCCATTTGCACTATTGCTCTCTTCTGCTTTATTTAGAGGATATGACAAAGAGCTAACTTAGGAGATATCAACAATTCTATACCAAACAGAATGATCCTCTTTGCAAGGGGGAAGGATGTAATTAACAGCTGTGACATATAAAAGTTCATTGCACATTATTCTTTTGCAATGGAGATTTCTGAATCCATCTCAATAGTTTATCAAGATAAAACAAGGTAAACAAAACAAGATAAAACCCAAACAACTCCCTCTGTAATTTATTCAAATGTTTAAACACTCTTTGAAAGATAACTTAGTTTGCTGCTGAGTGACAAGCAGATGGTATGTAATAACCATCCACACAGGCGTTTCTCACTCCAAGGGTTTGATTTAAAACTCAGAGAAGATTCCAGAAGAAACAGCAAACTGCAACTTGCCACAACTAAACTGCACTCTTGAAAGTGCACACTGCACTGGTCACAGCAATGGTGAGATCAGAGAGTGTTTGGGGTGAATCTCTGTGCTACAGGGAAATGCACAGTCTATGTGAAGCTTATATCCCAGAGAGCTGAATTCAGTTTTGATGTGCTGTTGATTTTGCTCACTTTTGCAAACATTTGATAGAACTGATGTTATTTACTTAATCACTACCACAGACCCAATACCAGCTGCAGATAAATCAACAAGAACATTCTTGTTATTCTGGCATGCCTTCTGTTAGCCCTTATAAAAGAGATTTCCATTCTTGCATGCCTAGGAATAAAAGTTCCATCAATCAAAATCATTCATCAGTTTTGTAATGCCCCTCTGCCTGACCTTCATTGCCTCATGCAGCAAGCAACCTGCTGAGTCTTCTTCTGTAAAGAAGAAGCCTATTCATCTAACCCATCAAACAGAAAAGGAGTAGCTGGTTTGGTCAAATTCATGGAAAAACATTCTCTGTGGCTAACTGAACCCCAGGATGCACATCACCTTAAAACTCTTACCTTCCAGCATGTAACAGGGGCAATATTGCAGTAATCAGACAAGCAGGCAGCTGACAACTGCATTTAAACAGATTGGGCCTGATCATCTTTAGGCCAATGTTGTAATGAGAGGACTACAAGCATAAAGTATTTTAAAATTACATCCCTTAGATGCTGCTTATGATACAGCTTTTCAAGAACATTTACAGTAATATTCTCCTTTAGGATAGGCAGCATTAGTTTTATTTTTCATTAGCCTACAGCATCAGAAAACTTGGAGTTGGGTACAAAATAAAAGAAGAATTAAAATGGATGGAGTAATTTCAAGTATGTCTTTGATGATTTAATCATAGTACAAAACTACTGCTGAGAGAAGGGTGACTCCATGTGAGCCTAACACAGAGACTACTCTGATCTGGGCTTTAATCATACATAAACAGTATCTGTAAGAGATTCTCTGTTGGAACTAATCCTTTCCCACCTTGACTCACATTTTTCCTCAACCAACAGGAGACATTTAATAGATTAAGCTATTAAATATTACTCTGGTCCAGACCTGGATCATAAATCCCCAAGACAACATTTTCAATTAAGACAGCCTGAAATGACCTGGTTTTCAGTGCTCATTATCTGAGACATCTATTTGGTTTAACTTATTATTCTAGTCATGGAACTTGTTAAAATTAGGTGCTGTAGCAGCATCTAAATGATAGATTAGGACAAACCCTGGAATTATATAACTTTGACTTTTTTCCAAACCTCTTGACCTAACTCCAGCCTGACCAAGGATCTCTTTAAACTGTTAACATTTCACAGATTTTTGTATTAGCAGCAGGAAACTACTGAAAAATATATAATGAGAAAAGCAGAAGGGCCACAGATGGGGAAGTAGTGGCAAGAACTGGAAATAAGAACTAGAAAGGAACCTGAGTTTTAACCTTATAAAAAAGACTCACCCTTTCAGTGTTCATTCTGAAGAAGTTCCAATTGCTTTGTATTTGAGGAGGAATATTAATTTCCTTGTTTCCCATCCCAAACTAATTTTCACCACATGTCTTTCCCCAAAAATTTGCAATTACAGCAAGGAGGAATAGAGTGAGAGCAGATTTTATTTTACTGTATATAACTCTACAGTATACACTGATTTGTCTTAATGACTTCAAATATTCACTGACATCTATTCGGAGATGACCATGTAGCACCTAATATCAAGAAAAACAATTCCATGTTTTGATCTTCTAAAAAACTTTCATGAATGTTGCTTTTCTCTGTTAATTTTGCATCATTTTTTCCACTCTTCTAGATCCTTCATAGACACCAATATGTTACAATATGGCTTAGCCTCAGATAGACTCCCAGGCACTGCACCAGGAACCGTTAGCTGTAACAAAATATGATCTCATTCTGCTTTTTTCTTACTGCTTAGCCAGTTCCCCATCTCGTGCTCTCTCTCCCAGTTAAATGAAAAATAAGACCCTGTGTGGAGCTATGTCAAAGGCTTTTTGAAACATGATCTCTCCATAAAAGTTTCTGCAAAGATGTGGACTACACTAAACAGAAGAGGGATCAGAAGACCAATTGCCTGGGCTTGACTCATTTTCTGCAACACATGTAAGCTATGCCTTGAGAAAGGCACAGAGACAGAGATCAAGACTCCTGTGATAAAATAGGGTCTCCAGTTTAATGACTGGCTCCAAGTAAGCTCCAAGCTTCACCACTCTGAAAAGGAATTGTTTGTGCAAATTGTTATGCTGGCTCCCAGCAGACCCTCCTTGTCTAAGCCATTAAGACTCTCCCTCTCACCACTATTAGTCACACTGAGTACTAACATTATTCATTATTACTCATCATTTACTCTTGAATAACCTCATTAATTTCAGTGAGAAATTTGCAGTAGGAGGTATTAGATAATCTATGCATTTATATATGCGTGCATGTTTAATTAAAAGCTATCAAATGAGATGACTGAGTTTCTATTGCTGACTAAGCTGATCCTTGAAACTCTGGACCCAGAAGTGAAAGTGTTTGTGGCTGCTGCTAAAGATGTGCTAAGTCAAGCTTTCAAAAGTACCTGTGGCAAAATCAGTCTTAACAGCAATTTTCATGAGGATACTGCAAAGTTATACCAGCCTGTCACCTCTGGGCTCTGCTGTATAAAAGAGCTTGGAAAGGGGCATTTCCTGTCCCTCAGTACTCCCAAATATCATATTAGTAACAAAATTAGGAAGTAGACTTAGAAGAAAACATACACTTAGAAGAAAACACACACAGGTCACAGACCACTCGGCCTGTTCTTTTGTGGAAGCCACTGACATTGAAAACATTTCTCTTCTGCAGATCTTCCTGCTTCCAAAGCTAGGGAGAAGAACAAGCCATTGTTAACCATTCATTATAAGATCAAACTGTACTTTATGTCCCTCTGAAGGCATCCTGTGTTAAGATCATCTGGGAGCAAAGGACAGACTCTGCTTAAAGAAGTGAAGAGCTCATGAGTGCATCTCAAACCATCCAGGTTGTAGATTACATGAGTGTTGTTGTTTTCTGTTTTCTTAAAAAGGAAAGTTAATTTTCTCAGTGATTTCAGCAACATTGCAAAACTTCATGTGTTACAACATTAATTCTTTAATTATGTTTTTAAAGAGGGAAATTCTTGTGATAACTTTTTACAGAAAGAAGTCGGGACAGCAGTGCTACAGGCAGGAGGAGACTGGATGGGGATGTTGTCTGAAAACAGGACAATGAGTCAGAAAAGCATGACTGATGTCTGCTCCCTGATAATTTCCTTCAAATGTTAAAGGAATTCCTTCTATGGGTGAGAATTATAATTTTTTACTCTGTCCCTGGCCTTCCCCTCACTCCCCTCCCCCAAGCAAAGTTTACCAGCACAGCTACACAGTCATCACCCATCCTGTTTTCTCACCACTACCCACCTCATCCCTGTGAAAGCCAGCTGGATCAGGCAATGCCTGTGAAGCCAGGCTCCTAATCCCATCAGGGGAGGGTGATAGCAATCTGAAAGCAGCAAGGCGGGACACTTTCTAAATACTACCACCCACAGGAAAAATTGTACTCAGCTGCCTACAGACTATGCAAATCTGTCTGCTCTCCTGGCCTGGAAGAGGAGCAGGAAAACAAGGACAGGAGCAGTTCAATGGCCAGGCCTTGGAGAAGCAGACCCAGTCTTTCCCAGCTCTGTGGAGCACACCTTGGATGTCAGCCCTGCATACTGACTTGGCTCTGTCTCAGGCACTAGATGTGGCTCACATGGCTGGTTCCCACTCTGTCTGGAGCCAGGGGTAAACTTCATGTTCAAGGCAGAGCCACAGGCTGGTGTGACAGCTGAGCTGAGCTTAGTGGATCACAAAGAGCTGACACCTCTTGTGCCACTAGGTCCCACTTACTGTGTTTCCATGTTCAACAAAGTCCTACTATAAGGATGCACCCGATCTACAAGGGCTCCTCCTCCACCCTCACAACCCTGTGCACCAAAACCCTTCTTCCATCACAAGCCTGGCTGCACCCAGTTTGAGAAGCAGTCAGGACATGGCACTCTGGATGAGACAGTGCTGCCTGCTTCCTCAGATTGTAAACATGAACCCTCCCTTGCAGCTGGGGACAATTTTAGTCACCACAAGCTCTTGAAAAATAACAGCCTATGCACTTCCCTCAGAACTGGTGGTGTGTTTTTCTCTGATACAGACACATACTGAGGCTGGGGAAGGAAACATTTATCGCCTTGTCCATGGCAGAGAGAGACTACAGGCAGGCACCATGTTATGCAAAGCAATTAATTACATGATCCTACCACTGGCTGAGCTCTCAAATAGTTCCTTTCTGTCAAATAGGCTTTTTCTTCTCACATGAGGAGATGTGGAGTTCTTCTCAGACTTGTTACCAGAGATACATTAAACATAATATTGATTTCCAAGGTGTGTTTCTAGACAAGGGCCGATGCCAACATGGATCCCAGCTGCATACAAACTGTCCACCACTTCCTTAAAGAGCTCAGTCATCATTCATAATCTCATAGGGATGGACCAAGGCTGACATACTTTAGCTTAAAAAAAAATTCAGCTTCAGGGTTGCCAGTTCCACTAGCATAAAAAGCAGACAAAACCAACAACTTCCACACCTGCAAAATTCAGGCCATATTATTAAGAATTCTGTCAGTTCAGTTATATCATTCCAGCCATATCACACAGAAAAGTCTGAATAAATATATTTCTTTGTTTGAGAAATAGAGGAAACAGTCATTTACCTATCACATAAGAATCTAGTGAAGAAATATTGGGTAACATCTGTCTCCCAGGTCATAAATCATCACACAAGTACATAGGAGTATTAGGACTTCAACATTTTTTAACAAAAAAATTCACCATGTAATCTGTCTTCTACCTATACGGTAATAACAATTCCCATGGATATGATAAAATTAGCTGTTACAATCTTTTGAGAAACATGTTTCATCAGGGGTCCAATGAACAAACACTTTTTAAGGGAAAAAGAAAACAAGCCCACTATAAAACTATTTCAATTTTGATCATGAGGAATGCTGGGTCAGTCCTGTGCCCAGATGCTGGTAAGCAAATGGCAAATTGACTTCATTGACTTCAGTGGGAGAACAATAGGCCCTCGAGGCAATGTATTTTAAGTTACTGATATTCACAGGAATTTCCCTGCAAGCACAAATGTCACACAGTAACCATTGAGCAAGAATAAAATAGTGACATTATTACTAGTGCAGAATAATGGCTCGTGACCCTTGCACTGTGCCCTATAGTGCAAATATCACTACATTTATTAAGATATTTCTTTTCCTTTGTGTCTGAGGGTATGGATCACAGCAGGCAATATTTTTATTTCTACAATGACCTTTGCAAAGCTCACACAGCTAGATTATGTTATGGTAATGGTACAACCCAAAGGTCAGGAAACATTATTCTGCCCTAGTAACTATTAGGGATGTGATGGGAGTTAGAAGAGGTATCTGTCCCTTGGGCCAGTTTTCCACCTCTGGAGACCTGGGTTCAATATTGGCCACTCCAGTTACAGGCTGGAGGCCAAGAGCCCCCACTAACATTTCACCAGTTAACTGAAGGCTGTGCTTTCTGACTTGGTGAAGTTCACTCTCTCTTTAGATACTACTGAATCATCCAGATAATAACGTTAGAATTGGAGGGAGTGAGACCCAATTTCCAAAAGCAGAGGAAAATGCTGCCATCCCCTAAAGGAGCAGAAAACATGAAGCTACAAAGCCAGCTTGAAGGTGAGGAGAAGGCATTATCCTGGATAACAGTGACAAAAAAAAGCTTCTAACTCAGCAGTGCACAGCTTGTTGGCAGCAGGCTACACTTGTGCTGTGATTGTCAAAACATCAGATTATGATGACAACAGTACTTATTGTGTTAGTCCATACTTTTCAAAATGACACAAATCTAGGACAGTGGATGAAAAGCCTAGCAAAAGGAAAAAAGTTTTAAGAGCATTTAGTGTGAATTTGTATAGCAGATAGGAAAGTGAACAGCAACGCTGGCTAATGGGTACAAATAGCTGCAAAATATGTGTATTTTCATCAAATTGTCATTTAAGGGCACAGCGTGCAAAGTGACCATGGAAAAAAAAAAGGTAAAATCCAAGGCTCAAAATCACCTGGAAGACAAAAAAAGCAGCAATGAGACACTAAGGAAGCAGAAGCTGGTTCACCCACTGATGAGTTCAAACTGTCTTCTTGATTCACACTCAAGCAGCACAAGGTGAAGTAGCTGCAGCAGAAAGAACAAGATTCCTAGGGATGACACACGAATTAGAAAACCATTCACCTCCTTTGTCTCAGAACACCCTGTTCTGGCACTGCCACAACATGTCACTTTGAAACCAAAATGGCATTGAGAAGAATTACACAAACATGGGCATGTGGTTAACCCTGCTGGGGCTTGTTGCCGTGATGTAACCACATGATTTTTTTTCCTTGCTGTTTTGCATGCCAGGATTATACAATTATTACTTTTTTTTACAATTTTTAGCCTCCAGGCCTTAATTATATTTGTGGTTTGCTGGTACAACAGTATTTTATGCTATATAACTGTAACAGAACACCACTTTGTCGTGTCTTTGCAACAGTAAGTGCATTGCATAGTTCTCCTCACACCAAGCCAACACTGAAAACATCTTAAATATTCCCACTGTGATAGAAACAGGAAAGAATTTCACTGAGAGAAATGAACCACTGGCAATTTCACAACAGTTTTAGAAAACAAGAGGAATATATTTGGGGATTAGATTTTTAGCAAGGTTACCAGTAGGATTCCATCTGTATTTTAATTTTATTCTTAAAAAATAAAATCAAACAACCAAAAAACCCCATAATTTTTAAGGAAAATTACCACAGAATAAGTCTTTTTTTTTTTTTTTTTTTTCTAGCAAGGATTGAACATGCCTGGTGAATGTCACATTGGATTCTCACATGTGAGCAAACAGGTTTTGTAGCACAAACCTGCCCTCTGCTGGAAGTACAAGAAATGGTAAATACAAAAGAGAATCCAAATATTTTGAAAAAGATGGTTTGGGGTTTTTTTGTACACAAACAGCACTTCTTCACATTATATGTTATCTTACTTGGAATGAAAATAAACTGATTTCTCAAACTCTAAATAATCCACTTTATTCAGTGCTACAGAACAACATCTCATCTACCAAGAGAACATTACTAATCCTGCATAAACCTAAGTCTATGAAGGAAGACAAATGCTGGTAGAGTGGAGAGGAGGCACTGACATGATAACAATGTCTGTCTTCCTTTCTTCATGAAATTCACCACTAAATGGCACATGTGCATCTCACCTCTGGGAATATTAAATCTTCCTCTAATATTTTTACTCTCTATAAACTGTGAAAATCACATCTATCATTGCTGTCTTGTCCCATTCCTGTATATTACCAATTATTTTTTGCCTTAAAAAAATGCCAAAAACCTGCTTCAATATCTCCAGTATATATTCTGTATTCCTATGCACAAAGATCAACACATATGAAATAGACTCTTAAGTCCCTTTGCCTGATGCAAGCACATAATTTTTCATTTAAATAGAATAACCTTGTTAAAACTCAGTCTCCTTGCAGATAAAGGACCATACAGTCCAAACAAATGAGAGTGATCAGTCTTTCCTCCCTGCAAAGCTGCAGCTGTAGAATGTCTGTAAATGCACGGGTTGTAGGTACCATTCACTTGTGGCAAAAGAGAAGCCCCATTTCTTCCAGCAGCCACTCACTCTCAGCTAACTGAAAGCTAACCTGTGCCTTGCTCTTAAATTCTCCAGTTCATTACCCCTGGGTATTGCAGTTTGTCCAACCTGGGCCTGCTGCCAAAGGAAACCATTCATGGCATTAACTCAAAAAACCACTTGTGCCAAGAGATGAACTTCAGGACCACTTACATTACAGCCTCTGCTTTTTCTTGGACTTTATGCCAGAAAATAACTCTGCACAGGTGCTCCTGTACAAACACAGGTTTACTGGAAAGATTGTAGCCACCACCACTGCACACATCCCAAGACCTGCAAAACTGTTCATCCACAGCTGAGGATGAGTTTCCTGTAGATGAGATCCCCCCTCTTGGTACTCCAGTGGGGTAGGTGGGGCTTGAAACATCAGTGGATCTAAGGTGGGCTCCTCCAGAGCTGACTGCGAGCTGTGCTCTCACAGACCTGCAAAGTGCTCAGAGAGACAGCTTAGTCCATGGCATCCCTGGCAGAGAAATTAAAGTATGGAGTCATTGCCTTGCTGGGACCAGCAGATTCTCTGTGGTTTTTTATTCCTTTGTAGGACAGGAGCTCTAGGATTCTGCTGTGCTCCTTCCTGTTCCAGCTGTAGCCAGCACCCATCCTGAAGAACAAAATGGACAGCCTTGCTGATCACTTGGTTTCTGTGAAAGGCAAAGGCTGCTGCACTTAACTGTGCTCTGATTTCAGCCAGAAATCCATATGTCCATGTAGGCACTGATGATCCTGCACTCAGCAATATTAAAGTTGACTTGCCAAGTGGCAAATACCTCAGACATGCTGAAACTTCTGGAAAACCCTTATAAAGTAAGCTTACAGCCACGTTTCTGGAAGAAAAGGCTGCAGCCAGAAATATGTGAAAACACCTTATTCATCCACCAAAATAAGTATGTATTGCAGGTTAAATCTCCTAGTTATACACTCTGTAGGAAGGCATTTCAGACCAAGCAGTGTCCCAGGAGAATCAGAGCTCAAGTCACCACTTACACCTTTGCACTGCACAAATGAGTCTGGTCTTCAGGACAACCCTCAGCAGGCAGAGGCTTTGCCAGTATCTTGTGTCTATATAGTCAGGGTACTTAAGGTGGAAAAATACAATCCAGTAAGTATGGAACACAATAAATGCATTCTTACATTTTCATGTTGCTGAGCAGCACTGGCATTTAATTAACAGGATCCTACAGGTTGAAGGTAATTTTGTGATATTTGAGATAATTATTAACTGAGTTAATGTCCTGCATTTGAGCAGTAAACAAAGCCTATCTTTATTAAACCAAAGTAAAGCAGTGAAGTAACTGGTTTTATGGTGCACTCACTTCCTTTCTGTGACAGGGCCCTAACCTACAAGAATTGTCTGCTTCAGTAAGTGAGAAGACGTGGCATTTCCAGCCAAATCTCACATTGCCCACCTTAAGGGCTGGTGGTGGCACCTGCAGGTGCAACCACAGAGCCCAGGGAGGCGGGCTGGAGAGCAGGATGGGACACTCCAGTAGGGCTGGAAGACAGGATGACAGCATTTTAGTAGCTGAATTCTGCTCCCAGTTATATTCATACAGATGCTCGGGCACTCTGCATCTGTTTTCTGGTCAGGATAACATCCTTCCCCTCTTTCCCATTTCTCTGCTGCTTTCTGTGCAACTCAGTTCCGTTTGCATTTCAACCTGTGCCAAGTCCTTTTTTCCCCTAGATTTCTGCAGTCCAGTGGCCTCCATTGAGGAACTAGGTTTGAATTTTTCATTTTTTAATGTTAACATTCTTGCTTACACAGTTCAGGTCTTGGTAGCACAATGATCATTTTCTTCCTTAGCTGTCACTTACACTCCCTACAGTTTTGTCATGAATTATACCCCCAAAATGTTAGCTGTATTTTTAGAATGTTCAAAAGGCATTTGATCAAATGAGTGGGACACATCCCTAAATTTTCTATGTCACAGTTGAACTTATTTGCATAGGCAGGTATTTTTCTTGCCCTGTAATCTTGAAACACTGTGGTCAAAGCAGATTTTTGCTTTGCCATTTCCAAATGATAATGTGTCAAAACCCTCCTGGGTCTGTCCTGCTCACTTAGTTCTGATCACTGTGCCCTTTCTTCCCCCGAAGTTTTCTTCTTTTTTCCAACCAAGACATGTTAATCCAATCTCCCTAATTTCAGAGGCAGATGAAGTGCAGCTGACCAGTTTGAGGCGGAGAAAGGAGGAAACCAGGTTTGGTCACTTATTTTTTGCTACGAAGTTGAAGTTCCACAGCACCTCAAAGGCTCAGCCTATGAATGTGGAGACAGCATTTAGCATATCTGTGAACTCCTCTCCATAGCAGGTCCTGTGGGCATCACAACAGAAACAGTAAATGCTCATTTTCCAACTGATGCCAAAATATTAGCAGAATAGAAAGCACATTTTAAGCTGTAAAAGCCCAGGGGCTTTGCTTATATTTACATTGCACCACATAACCAAACAAATTTCTGGTCAAAACACAGCTGCGAAAGGTCACAGCCAGGAGAGGATTTAGTGTTGTTTCCTTCCCTCTCCGGCAGCCAGGTGCTGTGGGAGACCTTTGGGATCAGCCGCTGCTCCCCAGCGCTGACTCGCACAAGAGGGCACTGCAGCCTCACACATCGGGGCACAGCGCCCAGCCCGGCAGCAGCGGGCTCTGAGCAGCTCTTCCCTGAGTTTTCAGCCCCCTCTTCTCTCTGTGTGTGCTGAGTGCTGCTCCGGCACACCTCGCACACGCAGGCAGAAGTATCGCGCCGGGGTAAAACATGCCCGGCCGAGTTTATTTAAAATTTTACAGTTATGGCTTACCTGCATCCCCAGGGATCTGAAGCCAGGGAAAATATCAACAGCTTCTTTTTAAAAAAGAAAAGAAGTTGAAATTCCAGTTTATTCTGTTCAAGAAAATCTTCTGTGCTTGTTATAATGTGAATATTTAGATTATACTGGCAAAATGGAAACCTAGATGTTCATTCACGGGACAGCCTAAAAAGAGCTCATGGCAGATTGAGGTGAAAAAAATACACTAATGTGTCTGCACATTTGTAAATCCTTAGGCCTGTTTATGCTTCCAAATAAATGTTCTGTCTTCAGGATTAGAGCATTCAGTTTCCACTAATTCAGATACAAGAAATAAGCATGATATACCCCAAAATATCAGTCTACCACTAACACAAGATACCTGTCAGAGTTATCTAATCCCCACTTAATATTTTCAGTTACATTTATAATAATGAATAACAAATAGCAAAATGGTGAAATATTCATGTCCTATCTCAGTACCTCAAAGTACCCAAGGTTTACAGGTGTAGAAAAAAAGTAAGAAAAGTTTGTCACATTGTATTTTTGTTCTGATTTGACTGAAGCACTGGGTGAATATGTAGGTTATTTAAAAAAAAAAAAAGAACTTTAGGATGGGAAAAATTAGAAGATTAAAATAATATTTAAAATCAACCAGAGAGGGGGACTTTCCTGGTAAATCAAAGAGTAAGAAACAAATCCCACTTGTGCTTTTGAGTGCTTTTCATTTGGCACTGATGATTAACAGAAGTGGTTTGAAAAGAAGAAATCTCAGCAACACGGGTTGAGATTTCCAGTGGGGAAATCTACAACCAAATTATTGCAACATCAGTCTGCAGAATTTAAGGGGTTCCTATGGAGAGTCAGGATTAAACCACATCAAGGGAGTGTTAAGCATGATAGTCCAAAAAGAGCTGAGGAAATCCTTAAAGCTGGTGGCTGGAAGCTCTCAGGAGAGCCATCAATCTCTGTTGTGTCTTGCTCTTACACTGTATTAGCTGCTCTAGGGACAGTGTGCTGCTCAAGGCAGACCCTTGGCCTCATGCCACACAACCACTGTGCCCCACCTTGGCACACAGGAGCCCCTGGCAGTGCTGATCCTGAGAGAGGACACAGAAAATCACATTAGGCCTTCAGCCTGGGTCGCTGTGACTTCGTCTAACACAAACACATTCAGAGCTCAAACCTTCCAAGTGTTTTTCCAACCCTACATTACTGAAAACCCCACAGTTCACTAGACTGTCTTAGGTAAGGCTTCTTTATGCTGTCTTCTTCTAGCATGCTCAGATTAAAAAGGCAGCTAAAAACCTATGACTTCAGCAGCTGGTATCGATTAAAATTTTCCAGGTCTCAGAACATCTAATAAATCCATATGCTGAATTTATCAGCAAGATAATTAGAAAGCCACATAGTCTTACAAGTCATAGCCTCTCTCTTTCCTGTTCTTTCTTCTTTGCTTTTGCATTTGTGTCTTCTGCTGTTGCTGTGAAGCAGAGCTGAACAACAACAAGCACAGCGAGTGCTCAGCACACCTCAGCTAATAACAGGACAGGTGGTACCATCTTTATGCCATATAAAAACCAACCAAAAACCTCAACCACAAAACTGTCTCTGAAAAAGAATTTCAGAATTTTTTTTTTTGTTTAAAACCTCTCTGGTGCTAGTAAAAGGGAATTAGTGGTTATTGGAACAAACTTTCTTGATACTACAAACATTTAGATGCTTCCATATCTTCAGTGCTTGTTATTTGCCACACTATTTCACAGACCAATATCTCTGCTCCCAAAATGTCAGATAATGGTTACTACTGTATGGTGACAGTGCCACATAAACATCATAAACTCTCAGAGCCCTTCATTCCAATAAAAAATACCACAGCAGATGACATGGAATCAGAGAAGGATTTTTTAATTCTTAGCAAAGGCACAGCTGAAACCTGTATCCGGTGTTCCACCCCTAGATCTCCTAGAATTTATCTCCCATCTTTCCTGTGCCCAGACACAGCCATAAATTTCTCCTGCTTCCACAGAAACCACCTTTTGTGAATGGAAAAGTACTTTGCTGCACTCAGTGCTAGCATTAAGGAACAGAAGAATTCCCTATCTCAGAACTGCTGCAAACAATACATGTAAGGTCTGAAAAGCTGTTTGTGTGTAGCCAGTTCTAACATTTGCTATTTACAAAGACAAAATAACTATAGTAAATTAATTCTACCAAGATCCTTTGCACTAACCACAGGAGCACTACAGGTGCATTTGTAAAGCCAAAGGGCATAGCACTAAAACAGAATAATCCCTTGTGACATACAAAAGCAGTGTCTGATTTGCTTCTATCATCCAAAGACATTTGCTTGTAGCCGTGCACTACCTAAATCTAAGGTGTTAATGTACTAGCCTGACTTCAGAAATCTCAGGAGCTGCTCACCCCAGGCAAAAGATATGCATCTTTTTGGGGGGCTTCTATGCAATATAACACATGAAAGCTCTATTTCTAAGAGGAATAAGGCAGCACCTTACATAACATCTAAAGGATCAGATTATTTTTCCCCTTTTCTGGGCTAATTCTTCTCTTATTAGATTTGTAGAGGAAAAAAAATCATGTTGTCCTTCCACCAACCATCCCCCACAGCTGAAGAAAACCTGCCAGAACAAAATCCCAAATCCCCTCAAACCAACAACTCTCAGAGCCAGTGCAACACTGGACCATACCTCTCTGTTCAGATCCATTTTAAAGAGCTACAATTTTGTGTTACTAACCTAGGGCCAAATTCAGTGTGTTCTACTCATATTAACTTCAATAGTGATGCATGAATAAATAGTATTCAGTGAGACTTCTTATTCTGGTAAGTACTACTTATCATTGGCATATCTAGGCCTTTGTGAGCCTGTCTCTCTTAGCTAGTCTGAAGGCCCTACCTTTGGAAAGTCTCTGAGTCAAGCCAACAGCTCCAGAAGCATTCTTACTTCTAAAGGAAAAGTTTTTCTACTTGTCTCCTACTTTATCTTTCTCCTAAGCATACTCTTTTGCCTATTCCAAGGTGTATGTGAAAGACCATTAGGCATGACACCCTTTGCATGTTTAGGAGCTTGCTAGATGGACAACCACAAAAACATACCCCATTTGCTGTGACAAGAGTTACATTGGCAATCAGAAGTGCTGGAGAGTTGCAAGCCCAGAAAACAGGTCTGTAAACCTTGTATGAGTTACTGCATTGAAGCTGGAAATGACACTATTAATTTATGGAAGTCAGGCATATCCCTCAAGGCTGACACCTGGAACCTTCCTCCACTGAGGAGGCCTTGCTCAGAGGGCTGTCCTGTTTTAATTGGCAGGGTAATATTTATAATTTAGGAACAGCTACACCATTTGGAGATTGTTATCAATGTGTTACAGAGCAGAACTCAAAATGAAGCAAGTCTCTTCAGCTGTGAGAAACACCATGAACAGATAAAGCAGCTCCTGGTGGGTCTGGAAGCACCCAGCTCAAGTGCTGAAAGGAAGTCAGCTCCAGAGCAGAAGTGCACAAATGAGATGTAACAGGGACTAAAGCCCTGCATTAGCAAAGAGAATCCACATGCAACTCCTTCCCACTTCTTCCTGATGTGACTGTGCTGGTCTTCATGCTGCAGAACTGGATTTCATCTTGTGGAAATAAGCAAGAAGCTCCAATTTGGCATCTAAAAGCTACAGCTCAAGTGCCTGTCCCTGGGGAGTGCTGACCACTTGATTTTTGCTGCAGTCAGTTCTTTTCTTCAATGCCCAGCACCTCTCTCCTCTGCAGACCTCACTCTTCCTTAGGGATTTATGTCCAACTTTCATCAGGAGCTCAGGCAGGGAAGATACCTGAATTACTCAGGAAAACTCCAAGAAAAGCATGAACCAACTTCAGAGTTCAGCAGCTCAATGATTTTGTGTGATCCACAGAAAAAAACCCAACAGACTGTCAGGACTGTACAAGAAACAAACAGGGAATTTCTTATTTGAAATGGAAGTGGTCAAAAGTGTCAGAATATTACAGGCACAGGAACCAATGAGCCAGCTCCAACTGATCCATTTCAGTGAAAGTTTTGCTCTCATATAATGCTGCTCTTAACAAACAGCAATAAACCCAAGATGCTTTTTGCTCATGGGTGCTGTCAGAAGGCAGCAAATATGCTTTTGCAGGTTTAGGCTGAGTTCATAAAGTGAGACTCTGCCTCAAAAAATCTACAGCAGTACAAAACATTCAAAGTTATTTGTTCTGAAGCATTTCAGACACTTTTGGAAAAAATTCTGAGTGAAAACCTTCTGTTTAAATTCAGCCTCTCTAATCCCATAAGGAAGGTTATGATACCAGAATGTTTCAGCTTAAAAGAAAGCAGAACTCTTGCCTTATTCATTACATAACATGGGATTTTGGAGCAACTGCTGCAGCAGGTTACTGCATAGAAACTTCAGTGGCATTTTCAATACAGGTAATAAAATAAATACATTTATTTACCTGACAGATTGGCACCTCGTATTAGAATTTTGACTCTTTCCAGCAATTTAAAGCATTGGTTCAAGAGGAGATTTTCTTGATATTAATTTTCTGATACTATATCATAATACAGCTGATGGTGAGGCTGTAATAATTTATGACATTCTATGAGTTTTCTGTGCAATTGCAAAATAAAAACTGAAGGTGCATTTTGCTTATTAACAATAATAGTAGCATTCAAAATTCATACTGTATCAAACACACTTGGTGACAATCATAATTTTGTGACTGAGGGTTAAATATGACTTCCTGGCAATTACCAACACTTCTCCTTTAAAATGGAAATACCATGTTTATAGACATTGTTCCATAAAATGGTAAGTCTGGTTGTAGGGCACTTAACATCAGATTTAAAAATGTGACAAAAGCACATGACATAAATCACTAAGTTTCCATTAAATAATTTTGTTTGATGAAAACTCTTCAGCTAAGTCTTGAAAGGTACATAAGAACCCTGGAGGGCAGCTGGAAAAAGCCTCTAGGACCATGAAGTCCCAGCCATCAACCATGCACTGCCATGTCCACCACTAAATGACATCCCCAAGTGCCATGTCTACACATTTGCTGAACACCTCCAGGGACAGTGATTCCACCCCTTTCCCTGGGCAGCCTGTTCCAATGCCTGACCACTCAGCAAAGATATTTTTCCTAATATCCAGTCTAAACTTGCTCTGGTGCATCTTCAAACAGTTTTTTCTTATCTTATTGCCCATTATGTGGGACAGGAGATGGATGCCCCACCTGGCTACAATCTCCTTCCAGGCAGTTGAAGAGAACAATAAGGTCTCCCTGAGCCTCCTTTTCTCAAGGCTAAACAGCCCCACCTCCCTCAGCTGCTCCTCACAGGATTTGTGCTCCAGGCCCCTCACCAGCTTTGTTGCCCTTCTTTGGACACACTCCAGCTCCATTCTTTTAGCACATTCTTTATCACATCTTCACAGTGGCCCTGCAAATGACCTTCCTCAGTCAGCTCAGATCTTCATCCTGCACCTTCCCCTTGTCTGCTCCCAGTGCTCAACAGTGCATGCCTGGCATGCCCTTCAGTGCTCCAGGCCTCCAAATTTCCTCTTTCCCTGGTTCACCCACCAGAGTCCCTTCTTCTGCTACTGAACCACCCCATCAGCTTCCAACCTGCTGATCCAGACTCTATCCTTGTGCAGGATGCAGCTGAGCAGGCAGAACTGGGTCCCCACACCAGTCAGCAGAAGCACCCTAACACCAGCACCCCAACCTAGAGAGCATCCATGCAAGACCCCAGTGCCAGGCCCTGTGAGGACTTACTCCATCCACCACTGCCTCCAAAAAGGAAGCTTCCCAGCACAGGAACTCCAGGTGCTGCAGTGCTAAGGCTTGACACCCCAGGCAGGCCACCCTGAAGGCTCAGAGCAGTAATGAGCTCAAGGGCTGCTGGAGCACCCAGCTCCTACACTACAGCCAAACCAGTGCAATGAGAAACTAAAATGCATTTAGTACTCTCACTTACTTGATGGAAGAGACAAGAACAAGGCACTGCTGAAAGAGGGGTGGGCACTCAGGGAGAGACAGAAGGAATGAGAAGAAGGCAGCTCCAAGGAGCAGCACTCACCCCTGAGGATCTGAAATCCCAGGGACTGTGGCAAAAAATCCCAGAGGAACCTAAAGAAAGTTCCTGCAGTCTGAAAACCAATGTAAAAAGGAGATTGCTTGGTGGCATCTCACAGGGATTACAGGATCACAGAGGGAGAGCTCACATGGCTGGATTGCTGCTAAGGATGGATACAAGCTCTTGTGCTGGGAAGGTGAGGAAAATGGATGCCTTGGAGTCCATGGAAAGGGCTGGCTGCAAGACACACTGCTTTGCTTTGACCAAGTGACAAGTCAGTCCAGACACAGGTAAGGATCAGAGAACAGTCCAACACTGATGACTTTGTACTAGGGGCCTGTACTAGAATTCCTGATGAAGAGGGGGAAGTAGGAGAAGCCTTTGTTTGGAAGCTGAAGGAAGCTCCATGAGCTGGTGCTTCAGAGCTCTGGTCCCCACTAGTACTCAGGAGGAGAGCCCCCCTGATCTCTGCAGAGAGGGTGATGCATCTGGGCAGAGACAATCCACATCTCTGGCCTGTGTTGATGGTAATTTCTTTGTGCAGGTGATGGATGAGTCTTCTAGACTTCTTAAAATGGGATGTAAAGGGCAGCACCTTTGTGCTTAATCACCAGATTGTGATTAAAACTCTGAGAAGTGAGAAAGACAAATAATACAGTTACAAACTGACACTTCAGAGCAGAATTCAGCTGGGTTCAGGGATGTTCTTGGTAAAGATCTCATGGAAAGCTGCTGAGGAAGGGAAAAGGAAAGCCTGTGAGAGCTGGCTTCAAGGAGAGCCACCTCAAAGCATGAGACAGCCCATTCCTGCATGCAGGAAGTCAGACAGGCCTGGTGGAGGGAGCATGGAGGAGCAGAGAGCACCTTGCTCCTGAGATCAAATACAAGAATGAGGAATGTGTGTCATTTCCTGAATCAACTGTTCTGCAAGACTAAGTCAAGGACCAAGGAACTTTACTGAGTTTTGGGCTTTTAAGACTGAAGAATTACAGCACCATGTTCCTGAATGTATGCATCATCTTTTTGAAATGAGACAAAGATCTGTGTAAGCCACCTAAACTAGCTGTGCCTGGACAGTGGCCACCACACAATTCTGCACTCATCTTTCTCTCCTCAGTTACTGTTGGGTGGAATTTCCAAGTGTCCTGTGAGAGGACAGCAAACATGATGTTGCCTGTGCAGCACAATATGGCTCATGTCTTAATCAGCTAGTCCATAATAATGATCTTCCAGTTTTTCAAATTAATACAACTGCTACTCACACACTGGATTTTAGCTTTCTCAAACTGTAGCTTCCTCACAAAGATAAGAAAACATTTTCCACTTCCAGAGCCTGATGCAAAAATTGTTGACTCAGTGTATATCTCCTTATTCCCAAATTAGCCCCAGGAAACCTATCCCTAGAGGGGTGCCATTAACTGCAGTTAAGTTTGGGTGATATTGCAGGGTCACCAGCCTGCACAAGAAAAGTCACACACTCAAGCAGTATCTGCATTACTGTGTTCCCTGTCATCTCCTCCTACCTGATCCCCACATTTCCTACAGCCATGGCATACTGAGTGACTTGGCAATTCTTCCCAAGGGACTCTGGCCTTTCTGGACACTCAAAAGGAAAGGAAAGGCATGAAATATTTATCTCAACAGCCTGGGAAAACACCGTTTAATCTGAAGGACAGAATTTTGTCTTTTTGAATGATAAAGCTGCAATTTCATGATTCACAATATCACAAAGTAAGTCAGGGTAAGGTTACACCAGAATCAAATCCTGGCCTCTCCTCTGCACTGCCTCTGCTCTTGCTGGGCCTTAGTTGAGCCAGCCCAACTGGAGAACCCAACAGAATGCAGCTGTCCTTTTCTCCTGGATGTGTCTTTTGCCAAGTCTGCAAAACGAACAGACTCACAGAGATGTTGGATGAGCCCCACAGCTGGTGCAAGGTAAGAAGTGGACCTGCAAACCAAGCCTAAAAAGGAAAGACTACAGAGAGAGGTTCCTCTCTCTTTCTCACAATAAATGGAACCATAAATTAGCTCAAATCCCTCCCACAGATTTGCTCTTCCTCTTCAGTAAAGACATTCCATAAGAGGCTTTTTTGTTTTAATACCATACTTGAGAGCTTTGGCCTATAATCTCTGTAGCTGTTATAATGGAGGACACTGAAAGACAAAAGAGAGTTAATTACTTATTGTCCATCAGGATTTTCTCTAGGTGTGGTTATGGTCAACGCTTACATTTTTCTGTGGAGTGTTTTTCACTCTGTATCTCGGTGATCTTTGGACACTGGGCAGCCATTAGCACCTCTCAGCAGAACAATGTGAGATTTCAGCGTGGAGAACGATGCAGATCACTCGTGATGGATGTGAACAGGGTGGAGGAGCACAGCTTGCCTTGTTTCCTGTTGCTTTTGCTCTCCCTGTAACTCCTGGTTTGGAGAACACCCCACCAAGAACATGGATCTGTGGGTTTGGGATATTTTCATCTTCAGTCCTAGAGTAGGTTTGGTTTTTTAATCTCCAGTTCCACGGTAGGTTGAGAAAATATTGAAAGGGCTTTGTGTCTCATTTTGCATCCTTCATGCTTCCCTACAGAGACTAAGCACAAGTCAGAGCAGAGGGAGACACCTTAATCACTTACCAAAAACACCCACAGTCCAGTCTGGCAGAAGTTAGTCATTGCCCCACAGTTCAGAGCAATCCTACCAATGGTTGTGGATTTATTTTTTTAAGATAATTTTTAAATAAAAATGTGGTGAAATGCTAAGTTATTTTTTTCTTGTTCCTTTCTTGTGTAGTGTGCTAGAGCCAAACACCTCCCTCTTTCCAAGCCAAATGTGAAACGAAAAGCAGCCTGCCACAGGGCATCCTTCCTGCAGTTCCAAGAGACACTGCCCTGAAACTTCTAATATTTCTGTCCATTTCCAAGGGAATGACACCTCCTCTGAGGCTTCTGAGTCGATGGGAATGTCAGAAACAAGAACTGAACCCACATGATAATCACAGTTTTTGGGAGCAGGAACCACATTCTGGCTGTTGCACGTGTTCCATTATACCACACAATTATTGAGTTTTTTGTGGTACAGCAAAAACAGGGAGCTCATGTGTGCTGATACCTATGGGAGGGGCTTTCTCTTCCCATGGCTGGAATAAGGAAATTGCTAGAAAGACCTCAGCACAGGCAAGGGACCACAAAGCAAACAGTGGAACAAGTGCGTGCCCATGGACAGCTGTTTTGGGGTATGAGAAGTGCTGTAAACTTACATTTCACTGTATGCCCACAGATATCTAAATGTATTTCCACCCTAATCCAAGAGTTCACTCACCCTTTTCCAGACAAGAGTGTTTATACCCACCTGTTTAAATGCTTTTGAAGATCAGTACCTAAACTTGCCAGGTCACCATCCAGACTTTTGCTGTCCTGTGCTGTTACTGTGTGGTGAAGGGTGGTGTGGAAGAGGAAAAAAAGAAGAATCACAAGTACTACTGCCTAAACTGCTGAAAGCAGTCACCAGCACCCCTGGCAAGAATATGGAAGCTTTTCACTCCTACCTTCTGCTCCATTTCTTCTTTCTGCTCAGTGCCAGCTTGAGCATTTCTGCTGCTGCACAGTGAACTGAAGTAGAGAATTGATGTGACTGAAAAACAACCCCATTGTTCTCTACCCTCTCCTGACAGCAGACATTCCCAGAGTTTTGTAAGTACATATAATTTCAGCAGATAAGTAGAGAAATATGTTGCGTATTTGAAACAGAGTTTTACAATGCCCATTTTTCCGCTATTCAGGATCATTACTGGCACAAACTCTAGGAACTTAATTTTTCCTCTGAGTAAAAGTGAGACCACTCAAATGCCACACACCTTGCCAAAATTTTTCTTCTGGATCAAAGATATTTCCCCTTAAAACATGAAAATTACCTGACAGTTCCTCTCAAATAATGCTGCACAGGAGCTGCAATATCTGGAGTAAGGGATGGGATAAAATTTACATGCTACTGTGAGTAATCTTTGCACTGACATGTCCTCTGCAGTGTCAGTTTAAGAGGTCTGCTTGCTCAAATCATACCTTCATTAGGGCAGGAATATCATGTTATAGTTACTCCTACTTGGCATGGGAAGTGAGGAGAGGAAAGCAATAAAATTTCTGTTATCAAGAACTTGTCACTAAAAACAACCACACTCTAATATATTACCAAACCATTTTGTTTCCTAATAAAGGTTGTTTTCTTCCTCGAGGGAAGTTTGCAACTATGCCAAGCAATTTACAAAGACTGCATTGCTTTGTGGACAAATTGAGTTATAGCCCTACCCACACCTCAGAAACCTAAACCTGCTCTAAAAAAACCAGGGATCATAACAGAGCAGACCCCTCTGCCCTCCTACCATGTACTGCCACATGAAATCGCAGTACAGAGGCACCCTAAGTGAAGTTTCATTCTCAAACCTGCTAAAATCATACTGCTTTATGGGCTACATACTTCAGCAGTTCCTCCTTCATCCACAAGAGTCCTTCTGTAAACTGGTAAAACTGCAGAGCTCAGACTTCAGCAGAAGAGAACACAGAACTTACATGGAGCTCCTAATACAGATTTGTTAATGGATGCCCCACTCCACACATCCTTTCCTCCTCTACAGACATCATGCCTCACAGAAAGAAAACTGGACTTTTTTGGGGAGGCTCTTCTTTCTGTGGAGAAAGCTCCAGGCAGTAGGAAATCACTTTGCTTTTTACCTGAGCTTGATAATAAAAGACAAGTGACTTTGGAAAAGCTCTAAAAACACCTGATCAGATTTGGGTCTTAGACACTCAAAGAAGTCTGACTTTAAACAGTGAGAGGATGAAGAGCACAAGCTGCTTTTCAAGCTTTAAAGATCATGATAGAAATTCAGATATTCATTACTTTAACTCATTTTAGTGATATAAAAAGGTGGCAGTACGAAAACACACCTCCTCAATGCCTTCCCCAAAAGCAAGATGGATGAAGAGCAGTCAGCTGGGGTTTAGTGCTCTTACAGGAATCACATCACCTGAAGCCCTGTCCCATGCATCTTCTCAGATCAGCTTTTGAGGGGCACTGGACAAAACAGGTTGGAAATCAACCCCTTTGCTAATAAACGACAGCAAGAAAACAGCTCCCTGCTGCAGATGGAAACTAAATAGCACACAACAGACAGAAAAATCAGTGTTGCTCTGCAGTTTGGAACTGAGCTAACAGTCAAAGCCTGGCTGGGAGAAGGACTCTTTCTCAGAAACAGAGAATTCCTGCACCTGATTAACACCACTCACAGGTGGAAACCCTCTGCAGTCAGGTAGTTTCCCCTGTGACTAAACTTGGGCCTTGATTTTTAATCATCAGTATCAGAACAGATTCCCCCCCTTTCCACCCAGCACTCCCTGTGCCCATGCAGTCCTTCAGGGCAGGCAAAGCACAGGGCACTCCATCTCTCCCGTATTTCCCCTTCCTCTCCTGCATTTTATCTGACTCTGGAATGAAGACGAGGGAGAGGGCGGCAGGTTAGAGGAAAGCCTGCAGAGGATTCCTCCTCCCCAGATTAGGATTTAATTGTATTCCTAGTGAGTCCCTTCTGGTTGCACTCGGTCTTTCAGATGAATGTTTCATCAATATGATTAGGATCACATCCCTCAGTCTCCTCTATTTACACAATCGGTTGTGACAGCTCGGAGTATAGTAGTCCCTAAAGGAAATATTAGATACCACCCTATCTTTTTATTCAAATCATATTTTGCACTCCACACTTTCAGGCTAATGTCATTCTCCCCTGGATTACATATTTGTGATATCCAGAAAGCACTAAAATCCTTCCAATAAGGATTAGATTAATATTTATATTAGCCATACTCATATTATTATGAACACGGCTACAGAGATCTGGGGAAAAGGAGGACTGGGGTAGGGAGCTCAGGGGGCTGGGGAATTGGGCTTATATGTAGGGCAAAATAATAATAATAATAATGTTGTTATCACAATTCCATGAGGTAGACGGGTATGAGGGAAGTGCCGAGGGGCCTCAGTCCCGCCGCCTCCGCTTTCTACCCAGAGCCGCTCCCCTCGGCTGCCCACCGCCGACTCCCCCGGCACGCCCAGCCGGCATTCCCGTTGGGAAAAGGAATTTCTGGAGCGTAACGGTACCGCAGGAGCCATCGGGGGCCTATTCCCGGCCGCGGCCTCACAGGCGACCCTGAGGGGAGGGCGGCTGCTGCTGCTGGGGGCTGTAAAAATTACCTTTCCCGGGAAAGCCCCCTCCATTAACGCCGCGCTCCCCTCAGAGAGGAGGAGGTGGGAACAAGCGCGCAGGTGTTAAAAAGGCGGCGTTGAGGAAGGTGGGAGCGGAAATTCAGACCGAAAGTAAAACCCCATCGCATTACTCGAAGAGAAAACATACCGAAAAATATCTGCTCCTTCCTCCCTGGAGCTCTGAGGTGACCACCCCGAGGAGGAAGGAGCCCTTTCCCCAGAGAGGGTCGGGGCGGTGCCGTCGGAAGAAAGAGTTTCGTGGTCCTTTCTTTCCCCCCACCCCGGGAGTGAAGCGGCGGCGATGCGGTTTGGGGCAAGCAGCGAGGGACGAAGTTTCGTTGGAAAAAAAATCGCAGAGAGTTGTTCCCGACGCGCCACGTCTGCTTTAACGAAAGCACCCCCAAAAAACAGAGTCTTCGGCGAGGAACGGCCTCAATCCATCGGACGAACCCGTCTCCGCTGCCTCTATGGCCCCGCCGGACTCTCGTGCTATCTAAAAGTTAGGGCCACGCACCCAGAGCACGGAACCGCTCCCTCGGTTGCAGAGAGGGAGTATCCCAGGGAACTGCCAGGGAACGGCCCCAGGGTGCGTATCCCGGCCTCACGGGGCCGGCGGGGGGAAGGAGCCGAGCCCCCGAGCCGGGCAGAGCCTTTGCCCGCCCGGCAGCCGCCGAGCTTCGGGTTCTCCCTGACCTAGAACGAAATTTTCCCTCCTCATCGGGCAGAGCTCACCCTCCGCCTCCCGCAGCACACCACCGCACCGGTGTAAACATTTATTTATTTGTTTGCTCACTTCGCTCTAGACCCGCCATGCCCGTCCAGCTCACGTTTCCAAACTCGCCCGCAGTTTCCATGCGAGAGCGTCGGAAGCGGCGGGGACGGGGCGCGTTCCCCTCCAGCGCTCGCTGCCAGGCCAAGGTGGTGCCGCGTTTCCCGGCACACGGCCGCCTCAGCCGGGGGTGGGGGCTGCGGAGGAAGGGACACTCAGCCTCGGGGTGTCCCCCTCCCTCCAAAGCCACGATAAAAAGCCCGCCGAGGCGAGGCGGGGCTCTCCTCCCGCAGCCCGTTGTTTGTGTCAGTAAATCACATTACGAAGCAAAGTGCAAGGGTAGTTAACTTTATCTTCTGTTAATGTAAACAAATAAAAAGCATTCAGTTCCTTGATCTTTATTTAAATCTGGCGTTGTTTATCAGTGTCATCCTATGAAGATTAATTAGATACCTTTATTCACAATTTGGCGTCTGACACCCCATTTTAGGAATGCATTATAATCACAAGGTGTTAATTGGGGCCAGCCAGGCACTTACGTTTCTATTAAACAGTGTGAGGACTTTTCACAAGTATTAAGTTCTTTTTTCGCCATGTGGTGCAAAAATATACAGCTTTTAATAACACAGCGCGGCGGAATCGTGCTGTGTAATCGGTGTTTGCAGGGCGGGTGGGGGCGGCCGGCGTGCGGCCGCAACCCCGGCTGGGGACGGGGCACAGCCCTTCCCGGGGGCTTTTCCCGGAGGGGGGAATCCCACTGGAAAAAGGGAGGAGAAAAAAAAAAAAGCTAAAAAGAAAGGAAGAATATGCTTGGTTCTCGGTCTCGGAAAAATTGCTGCAAGTCCCCTTCTGTTCCCGATGGGGTCCTTGGGCAGAGGAAGCGCTGACAGGACAGCGACTCGTTTCGCTCGCCAGCGCGCAGAGCCGGAGCGTCGCCCGAGAGGCGAAGCGCTGACCGAAATGTCCTCGGATCCCCGCCGCGTCCTGCTCCAGAGGAGGGGGAGCCCCTGCCGCTGCCCCCCGATAGCGTTACCTCCACCGGGGACAGCCTCGCCTTGAGCCTCGGATTTATTTTGTTTGCAGCCGGGAATCGTTAACAGCTTAATCCCATTACTGCCTGCATATCCTCAGGAAAGGTCCCGCTGCCGCGGGAGCCGGGATTCAATCGCTCTGCCAGAAGGAGCTTTCCCCCAGATAAGCGGGCAGGGGAATTTCTTGCCTTGTTCCGGGAAACGGAGGGGGTGAGAAGGGGGCGGCGGCAGGAGGCAGCCCCGGGGCTACTGCGGAGGAGCGGTGGCTTCACAATTCGCTGCCCGGGCCGTGCTCGCACCTCGCCTGTGGCAGGGGCGGGGGGTGGTAGGGGACAGGAGAGAGTCGTATTTTGGAGCGAGCCGGGGGCTCCCAGCTTGTGCAGAAGATGTGCAGGAAAATTATAGCAAAGCAAGAGGCAAGAGACTTTAAAAAAAAAAAAAAAAAAGAAAGAAAGAAAAAGAAAAAACACACACGGAGAGTGCCAACAGATAAAGTGTCAGCATTGCAAAGGATGATTAGATTTAGAGACAATTCAAGCCCTAGGATTGTGCTCCCTCCTCCCCTTTTGGGACACCCAGCAAAGGTAAAGATGAGGCAGAGCCATCCCCTCTCATCCCTGGCACCACCACATTTATTAAAAATTATTACTATGTACATAGAAAAAAACAAAACAGAAACAACTTTATTGGGAGGGGAAAAATTTTGTGGGTCAGTGCTCTGGGGCTGATCAGTTTAAAATGGCTGAAAGTAAAGGGCAAGAATGGGTAAAGTTACATCACTTCCAGTTTCATACAGGGCAGCTGAAAAACTCACTTTACATACACATAAATAGAAATCTCCTTTTGCAATGCTTCATATGCTAAGTTTGATTAAGAAAAAAATGCCTTTTGAACTTTAAAACACCACCAGATGTCCCTTCCAACTGAACAGCTATAGGTCAACTATTTATACATTATTCCACAATATTCTACAGTGGACCTAGACAAAACACAACTGTACACTTTGTTTTTGGCCACCTCAATAAAGGTTAGGCTTTTGGGATGGAGGCAGGGGTTTTTTAATGCAAGTTCTAAGCTAAGAAAAGTCAGATTTGGTCATTGTAATCCCATCATTGGCAACAAGACCTTCAAGTCAAAATCCTGCCTGGCAAGCAGGCCTTATTTTGGCATTTTCTGCCCAAAAAATAAAAAGCTGTAGCTGAGCAATAGCCAACTCAGCCAACTGTGTTGTGGATGGGTTGAAACAACCAGCTCAGTCTAAAGTAGAACATAGCATTTGTGCAGCTCCCTGCAACCCAGTTCCCTTTTAACAAGCAGGGAAGAAAATTAAATTTGGGATCCCACCCTCTTTCCTTGCTCAGGAGTGCATAGATTTGATCTGAGCCAACCCAAACTATACACTTTAGTGTCTCCAATAAATATACCATATATTTAGACACTAAAGTCCTCCTTCCAGCTTGTGCATAAGGTTCCCTCTAAACAAGGGGAAGAATTCTCCCATGGTTTGCTCTTTCCCTACTTTGTTACCTGCAACAGTCAAAAAAGCTTTGGCACCTTCTTTAGAATTGCACACAACAATTCAAGGTGGAAGGCAAGAGTCTTTTTGGCAATTGTAATGCAAAAAAAACCCAAGGCCACCCTGAAAAAAAAATTAGCCAATTGGAATAAAAAAGATGCTTTAAGAACTAGAATAGAAGGCATAGTAGCCCATGCCTTTTGAAGTGTCTTTGTTATAGTCCTCAGTATTAATGTCCTCACATTTCATTGTCGGGGAGTTTTCGTTGCTGGAAGTGCTGGGGGAAAGCCGTCTTCTCTTACAAGCACCAGTGTAGACCCCAGAATCATTGGAATCTAGAGACTTGATAGAGGGTGGAGTCTCTATCCAGGACGATCCAATTTCTTCTTTCACCTTGTCCTTGGAAAGCTGGTCTTCAGTGAATCCCGGAGGGCTTGTTCTTGAGGTCCAAGTTAGTCCTGTTGTCATTTTTCGCTGGTAAGAGCCCCTGCTCCCCCAGCCTGCCATGGATGGAAATGTCGGGTCGGGGTAGTATCCCAGAGCGTGGGATGTCTGAAGGGGGAGGGATTTAATGCCATAAGGGAGCAAGGTGCTGTGTGAATACTCTGTCTCATAGGAGTTCATGTCCAGTTTGTTGGCGCTGGGCTGCTGTACAGGCGTCACAAACCACCGCTGAGGGCTGGCCACCTCCTCGCTCTGCTGTGGGGACAGCAGCCCGTTGGTCTGAGGCACGGCTCTCTCACCGTTGTAAAACCTGGCTGGGGGCAGGTTGTTGACAAACTGTTCTTGGAAGAATGGCTGCACACTGTACCGGGCACCAGGGACGATCTGGTGGGATCTAGGAGAATCCGTGGGAGATGGAGTTAATCTGTCATTTTCAGAAGCTGTGTACATGCTACAATGTAAAAGAGAAACACTGAGTGGTTTTCTTCACAATTCCAGTATGGACAGTAACAACATAAAAAAAAACAAACAGGAAGAAACCAGTTTTTTTTTTTAATTAGAATCATAACTACATTTAATTGGATGGCTATTTGTTTTAATCTGATTTTGCAGGCACTTTTCCTATACCGGTGTAATTTTTCTACTACTCCTACAAGCAACAGTAAAAAGTGAAGCTAGAAAGTGACCCTTAGGCAAATCTGCTGACTATTCCAAGAAGCTGCCTGTTCTGTGGAGATACCCAATACACTGCTGCCAAATCTGCAGGCCAGCTGGGTTCTGCCAGCACAAGTTTCCTACCAAAATTCAGAAGCCTGCAGAAAGACAGGTCACCTAGGCAATACACTATTCAGACATTTTAACATAAGCAAAATTGCCAGTAGTACTGCTGCTGAAAAACTGAATTAGTGTCTAAAGAAGAACCCTTCCCTGATTCAGGCCAGAATCACGACTCTTAGACTGACAGAGCTGCAAAAGAAGACAGAGGTGTACTCACGAGTCATAGTTGTCTCTGAATCCTTTCGCAAACGGATTATGGTCAATTTTGAGCTGCGTAATCTAAAAGTGAAAGCAGAATATATTTTGAGATGCTGAACCCACGAGGCAATTTTATTCTTAATTGCAATATTATACATCAATACTTACATCAGTGTTTTGATATGCTGTCACCGCTATGAACTGCGTTTCAGGGAAAATGAATGTTTGAGTCTTTGAGGAATCATTCAGATCTTCAACACCATCTTCAGTCACTTCCACGATGTGAAGTCGGGGCTGGTACTTGTGTAGGGACTGAAGTACTATCATCTAAAAGAAACCATGAAAGAGACAGCATCTTTAGACAAACTGCATCTGACATTAAAAGACCTATTCTACAGCATGACATTTTCTGCCTGTAAATTGTAATCTCTTGGTTTAGAAACAGAGCACTTTTAAATGTTATCAGGAGATGATTCACAGCTTGCAGCCCTGTTTCACTAAGAGCCATCAGCTACCCTCCCACTTTTTGAGCAACTCTGGGGATCAATATATTGGCTAAAACAAAAGAAATTCGCACACCAGCTTCCAACATTTGCAGCTATTCATACGAAGAAAAAGAAAATAAGCTGTATGATCCAGTTCAAGAAGGGAACGAGTCACAAGCACAGTGATCTAGCGGCTCTATGAAATGCTGTAAAAGCTCCAAAACCCCAGGGCTCCTCCAGTGAGGCACCAAGAGCCCCCCAAGCCTCCCTCCCCCTCCTTACCTGCGCGTTGTTGTTGTTAGCACCTTTATTGTTCGTTAGCTTCAGCTTCCCGAAAGAAATCTCCTGCCTCATCCAGTGAGCCCCGGTGTTGGGCGACTCGGGGTGGACGTAGACCTTGTTGCCTGCGAAAGACAAGCCAGTCAAAGGCCAGCCGGGCACGGGGCTTTGTCCCGCCGCCCGCGCAGCCCCTCGGGTCCCCGATGGCCACCTTCCCACACAGCCTCGCACACCGCGGTGCAAAAACAGTCCCAAGACGACCTTAAATGCGTAGCTCGCCCCTCAGCAGGATGCTGAGAGTGGGGAGCACCCTGAAGGGGAAGGGGACGGGGGCGAACTGGGAACCTCTTCCGAGAAACCGACCCGCGGAGAAAGGGGCGAGGAGACCCCCGGAACCTGCACCTACCTTGCATGTTGTTGTCGGCTTTGCCGCAGGTCACCCACTTGCCCCCCTGGAAGCGCCAGTGGTTGGGGTCCGCCAACACCACCTCCACGAAGACGTTGTAGTGGGCCGTGGGGTTGAGGCCGGTGATGTTGAAGCTCAGGAAGGGAAACATTCTCCTGGGGAAAGGAGGAAAACCACAAGGCATGCTGAGGCGGCCCGGGCTCCGGCGGATGCTGTAGGCGGCCGTGGGGTGCCCCGTCCGCCTCGGCACCAAAAAGACTAAGGAAGAAAGCGGCGAGTCCCAGCCGACTGCCGCCTTGTGTATGGAAACTGGGGAGTCGCTGCTCGGGGAAAGCATCCCAGGGTACGACCGACGGGGAGAGAGGGCACCGCCTTCCCGGGGGAGCGGGAAAGAGACGCCCGACGCGGAGCGTCCCCGGGATGGCCACCCTCCCCCT
>VZRX01018956.1:85775-104455 GCA_013398075.1 Notiomystis cincta | reverse complement strand
AAAAAAAAAAAAAAAGAGAGAAAATGTTCTTGAAAGAAAACGTAGTTCTTTGAAGGGTTACAGATTATGGTGTTTTGTTGGGCTTTATTCAAATATATTTATGCCGCTTATTCAAATAAGAAGAATCTCTGCCTTTTAAAAAGCTACTCCAGAAGAACTTTTTTCTGCAGCCCAAGTTATAGCAGAGGCACATTGGACTGAAATATTTACTACTTTGCCATTGGGCTGGGATTAAGACTCCTCCTCTCTCATCAGAGATCAGTGTACTGGAAAACAGCCCCATCTTCAACAAATTGCCTGGATTTGTGGGACTGAAACTCTACAACTGAAGTACCCTGCTTAGGAGGGCCTAAGAGGAGAAATTGGGAACAATAAAATCTCTCAGACTGTTACACACTTACATATATGTGTATGTATACATGGAAATCCACATATCACCATTTATAGCAATATATGACCCTTATCCTTATAAATATGGATCTGGATACACTCCACTGGATCTATATGGACACCTTAAAAAGGTTGGTTATTGGAATGACCTGTCACACTATTCCATTGCTGAATTATTTTCCTGAAGTTCTGCTGCCACCACGGCAGGATTGACAGGTATTTTCTGAACGCTACATCTGTATAGTTTTGGTGAGGTAATTTTTTCTTTGCTTGATTTTGGTTAGGAAATATCTGTAAGTTTCTGGATAGCCTCTTCAGTTTGCTAGCATCTGGTTCCAAAAGGGCTTTAATATTTTCACCTTCATGTCCAGCTTGTGCAGAGATTTTGCAGATTTTTTCTCTATTTTTCCAGTAATTCACTCTGTTGGGTTATTTTTTTTCCCCTTCAACTTACACACATACTGGGCAAATGAAGGAAGACACTTTTAAATGTGACTTCCACTCTTTCACCATGTTTCAATGTAATTTTTAAAGTCACTAAAACTGGGATTTTTCAGATCAGTCCAGTCAGATATTAGTGCTTCCCTTTTAAATTCTTGTTTTCTTTCTCTTTATGGCTGTTGAGTCCTTACAGCACTCAGAAAAATAAAGAAGATATTAATATGGCTGTGCAAGGCTTGGCATTTCAGCTTGTTGCTGAACTTCAGGGGCTGTTTTTATGAAGAAGCCAGCTACACCCTTTCAGTGCCCAGGGAGTTTCATCTGTCACATGCAGTCAATGGCCATCTCTTTCATGGGAATGTTGGGAGACTGAATTAGCTGAAAATGCTCTTTATTTTCTGAGGAAAACAAGTCCTGCTATAGCTGCAAAAAACCATCAATCCATTTTAGTTTATGCCAAGTGGGATTTTCAGTGTGCAGGCATATACAGTCCTGAAGAAACAAGTGTAGCTTAAAATTTGCTCTGAGGTTGGGAAGATTTGAACCCCAAAGGGTTAAAAAGTAGAGTCAACTCTTGTTGAAACATATATATGGACTTTAAATAGTGGGAAACAATAGCCCTACAAAACCAAAGAACTATTATCTTTAATACTGACCAGGAAAGGTGTCACATTAATAGCAAGTTTACCCTTTGGTAATGACTCAATTTAGCTGCCACTTTTTAAAAAAGGCAGCATACAGATGTATGTATTTTTTAAAAATGGCCATATATATAAGCATAAACCCCATAGTAAGGGCAGGGCTAATTTATAAAAGTGAGAAAGTAAAGAATAGCCCTTTCCAGCCAAGGTGTACAAAACAGAAAGAACAGACAGAAGTCAATGAAACAGGACCTGGAAGAAACAACTCCGTATTTGAAAATAAAGTGGTATTCAAAGCAACTTCATTGGTCACTTCCTTTTCCCTCCTTCAAAGAAAAATAACACCTGAAAATCTTCAGTTCTAATTTTAAATTAAAGGGTAATGCAATGGTTAGTAAAAAATATTTAAAGTCTGATCCTAATTGGTAAAATATGGCACTGTATGGACAGATAAGGGTAAACATTCAATGCTTGAAGTGAATTTTTGGCAATGGCACAACCACTTTCTGTCTTTGGGCCTATGGCACTCTATTGGCTAAAGAAGGAAAAAGAAAATGTGTTCAAGAAAATGTAACTCTTTGTAAAATGAATGCCTTTGTCATTTTGACAAATATTTAGGAAATCTATAGCAAGGGAGATGGGAATAGTATTAAATTGTCATTAGCTTCCAGGTGACTTTTCTTGTTCCAAATGGAATTGTAGAAACTTAGTGAAAGAAAGAGACTTAAATTAGGATCACAACCATAGCCAGCATTTAATATTTTTAATATGGCTCATGGTTTGGGCAGGTACACACTCTGCTGGGTGAAAAACCATCTGGATGGCCAGGCCTAGAGAGTGGTGGTGATTTCAGTTACAGTTGGTGGCTGGTCACAAGTGGTGTTCCCCAGGGATCAGCACTGGGGCCAGTCCTGTTTAATACCTGTATTGATGATCTGAACAAAAGGTTGGAGTCCACCCTCAGTCAGTTCATGGGTGACACCAAGCTGGGCAGGACTGCTGATGTGCTGGGGGGCAGAAAGGACCTGCAGAGGGGTCTGGCTGGATCAATGGTCCAAGGCAAACTGTTTGAGGCTCAACAAGGCGAAGTGCTGGGTCCTGCACTTGGGTCACAACAACCCCATTGAACACTGCAGGCTTGCAGAAGAATGGTTGGAAAGATGGAAAGTGGATGAGCAGAAAAGGACCTGGGGGTGCTGGTCAACTGCTGGCTGAAGAGGAGCCAGCAGTGTTCCCAGGTGGCCACTGGCATCCTGGCCTGTATCAGAATAGTGTGGCCAGCAGGACTAGAACAGTGATTATCCCCCTGTGCTCGGCACTGGGGAGGGCACATCTTGAGTCCTGTGTTCAGTTTTGGGCCACTCACTGCAAAAAAGGCGTTGAGGGGCTGGAGCCAGTCCAGAGATGGGCAACAGAGCTGGTGAAGGGTCTGGAGCAAAATTTATGCAGAGCAGATGAGGTAGCTGGAGTTGTTAACCTGGAGAAAAGGAGGCTCAGAGGGGACCATACTGCTCTCTACAACTGCCTGAAAGGTTGTATCAAGTTGGAGGTCAGGCTGTTCTCTCTCTAAGGTGACAAGCAATAGGATGAGAGGAAATGATCTCAAATTGTGCCAGAAGATGTTTAGTTTGGATATTAGGAATAATTTTTTCACTGGAAGGGTTGTCAAGCATTGGAACAGGCTGCCCAAGGAACTGGTTGTCACCACTGCTGGAGGGGCTTCAACAACATAGATGTGGCACTTAGGAACACAGTTTAGTGATGGACTTGGCAATGCAGGGTTGGCAGCTGCACTACATGATCTTAGAGGTCATGTCCAGCCTAAACAATTCTATGATTATTTGTACACAGGGATCTCCAAACAGCTCTTCTTAAACACTTGCTTTTTCACACTTCAATAAGTTCAGTAAGGGATGCCAAGCACCTTTCCCCTGGTTTTAAAGCAGCATTGCCTAATCACATATAGATTTGTGCCCATAACCATCCTGATAGTCACACAATAGAGAGATGAGAACGTAACAAGACCCATGTCATGGGTGTGACAGCCACAGATCTGGGCAGTTTGATCCTAGTTGTATTTACAGATCTGTTGCAGACAGTTTTAAAGAGCTAATTTTGGCTTGCTTCTCTTGCTTTGTATGAGAAATGACTACTTAAAACGCCTGGATTCAGCAATCACAGTAATTAAAATTACCAGCTCAAATTCAGTAAAAAGATGTTCTGCTTTTTTATTTTCTCGCTTTAAAAAGTACAATTTCATCATGTGAATGCCCTGATAAACTTCATGCTGCTTGGGGCTTATGATGTCAGAGCTATGAAATATTTCCTGCTGATAACATAATAGCTGAGAAATATGAGTTTTGGAAGGTCTGGGATTTTGTTTGCTCTCTGTGCATTTGGTATGAGGCATACAGTGGGAAAACAATTAACTAGAGGGGCTGAAAAAGCGAATAGCAGTGGGCTACAGTGTAATTGCAGAAACAATGAGGATTTTCACCTGGTATTATTTGTGACAGCAATCAAATACCAAGGCCTAGCAGGGAACCACATATTAAATAACTGCAGTGACGGGCGAGTCCGCTATAAAAATAAGCAGAAAGCAGAACGGGGACGACATATGTACTCTCTGGGAAGGTGAGAAGATAGCTGTAGGGTTCCCCTCCCAGGGAGGGCTCGGGCTTGCTAGCTGCCCATCCCGGTTCCCACCAGCATCCCACTGCTACCGGGGGCGGGATGGAGTCGGCATCTTCCCTTCCAGCCAGTCTCCACCTTTTCTCGGTGCGACCGGGGCGGCAGGGGAGCCTAGCGGAGGAGGGACCGCTGGGGACCGTCCCCCGAAGGTGTCTCCGCAAGCGAGCGGGGCTCCGGGGGCCGCGGAGCAGCTCCAGCCGGGCCCCGCTGTCCCCCGGGCGCTCCCCGGGNCTGCCCAAGGCGAGCTCCTCACTCGCTGCCCCGCAGGCAGTTTCAGGCTGGGGGGTGGTGGTGGAGGGGGATGAGGGGGCATGCTGGCCTCCGCCTCTGTCCCTGCTCTTTTAACCGTTTTGGAAACATCGCTGCCAAATCTTCCGACCTGCGGAACGACCGGGCACATCTCGCCCCCCGCAGCTGCCGCGGGGAATCCCGGCAGAAGCCGCGGCGGCCCCGCGAGTGAGCCCCGGCGGGCAGGCGGGCATGGCACCCGCATCCCCATCCGCATCCGCATCCGCATCCCCATCCCCATCCCCATCCCCATCGCCAGCGCGAGATCCGGCGGGCGATTCGGCCGGATTAACGCCGGGAGCTTTGAAATCCGGGTGCCGCAGTGATCCCAGGTCGGGATGCTTAGGGCTCCCCTTTCAGTTGTTAATTCCCACTAAGCGTTTGTAAGTACCTGAGCTCACAGACCCCTGCGCCTTCAAAACAAGGGCAAGCACGCAAATAGCTCCAAAATTACCCATCTGGGTACCGGCAAGACCAAAGGCACAGGAGTCGTTAGAAAATAATTGGAGCAAATGGGCACTTTCTTTGCCACGTGAATTTCAGCTGAGAATCCCGTTGGCAGGAGCGGCAGTTTCAAAGGTGTCCACACCTGCGGAGCCTGTTGGCCCCCCCGCTCTGCTTAAATGGCACAAAAAAAAATCCAAACAAACAAACAAAAAAGCCATCAAAACAACTTCCATCAGAAAAACATTAGCTAAGGAGGAAACGGCTGTGGACACCCCGGTGAGATACCTCCTCACTCCGGGCAGGAGAGTTCCTGCCAGTGGTACCGGTCCTGCAGAATTGCCCTCCTCGGTTTTGTTTGTTTAGCAGCTGAGATTTAGAATATACACAGCAGAAGGAATTCTCTTCGATCATGAAGAAATAAAAAAGATGTGACCTACATCTTCACCCCCTAGCCCACCCTAAAAACCCCACACCCCTCGCAACAGAACTACCACAATTTGCTTTTTGGTGACGGAAGGACAACGTGAAGCGAATGATCCCTGCACCAATTCTCTCCAAATAAGTTCAGCGTGAAGTATGAGCACTGTGTTTTCTAGCACTGATGACTTTGTTGATTCCTAGCACACTAGTAGGGGAAAAGTTTAGCTTAAAGATTTGAATTTTACAGATGAGAACAGACAAGTGAGCAACCTCGCAGAAGACCATTAAACCTTACCACAAATGCGTATTTTTTCCATACTGCTTTTGTTTGTCTATTTTTCTGGGGGTTGTCTGTTTTATTTTTACTATTTTTCATTTTTCCACTATTAACATCTCAGGCAGTTACTGGTTCTCCTGTTGCCCACGACTGTGGATTGCAGGGCAGAAAAGGGTGTAACGAATGAGAAAAGTATCTACATTAAAATACAGTGCCCTTTTACCCATTAAAACGTAGCAAGGAACTTGGTGTGAGCACTCAGACCCTGATGTCCACAGGGTGGTGAGGCCTTGGTAAACATAATGTTATCATGGCAACATTTCTGCCTAGTTTACACATTATACAGCCCTACTCAGGCTAAAATCTCACCTTCCACTTTCTGTTATATATAGCTTAAGACGTAGGTTTTGACAGCTTGTGGAACAACAGGGCAGGTAAAATACAGAGCCTCGGGATGTTGATGGGGGCCGCAGCCTTCCATCCTGCGGATATCTTCCTAAGGCTGTGTTTCTGCTGCCTGCAGGATGGATGTCCTTGGTTCCTGAGATGAATGCCTGCCTCTGCTGCTCGTCCATATCTCTTCCCAGTCTTTTCTCCCAAAGGACACGTGAGAATGAGTCAGAGATAAGCAGTCGGCCCGTGAGATATCACAACAAGGCAAAGGACACGCTTTTCCTGCGGCCCAGGAAGCTTTTTACCCGCGGGGCAGATGGCGGCTCCCAGCTGCGCAGAGCACGGGCCACTCCTCCTCCAGCCACCGACCCTCGCAGAAAAGGCTGGGACGCCGCAGGGTCGCGGGCTGTGCTGTGGCAGCCGCAGCAGCCGGGACAATGAGCAATGATTAGGATGCGGCACAGCCGGACCCAGAGGAACTTTGCCGAGCAGGTTAAGCTCTGTTGCGTTTGCATTTGAGGCATTGGCTGGATTGGGACACTGGCGTGCTCCTGCCAGGCAAGTGCTCTTAGCATCCAGCATTGGCCATTTATTTCATCACCTCTCTACATGGGGTGTAGTAGGTGGGAGGTTTTAAGGGATGGATGTTTAGTGTATTGCCTCTCTCTGAACGCTGGCAACTCCGGGGAATATCTGATGAAAGGTAGATGTTGTGAGCCTCTGAGTAGAATAAATGCTGCTAAAAATCCACATTTGAACAAAATAATAAAAAATCCCGCTGCGAAAGTGGAAAACCATCCCACCAGGCAGCCATTACACAGAAAAAAAAAAAGAAAAAAAACCCAACAAGCAAAGCAAGCCTATGTTTCCATCTGGTAGCAAAATCAGCTCCGGAAGTAATTGCCCATTTTGTTTCACCTTTCTCCTCATGAGGTTTTGGGTCTTGCCTGTCACATTTTACCATCGGCCAGAGCTCGCTGAGGAGCTGTGGGGTGGGTGGTGCCCTCGAGGGCAGGATCTGCGTGGGGAGCAGCACCAGCACCCGCTGGGGGGACACCAGTGGGCACCACTGTGAGCTGCTGTCCCGGTTCGCTGAGCACTCCGCCGGTCCCTGGGGCTCCCCGATTCCGGAGAAAGTGGCCAATTATTTTTCTGTCTGAAAGAGTCTGTGATGTGGCAGAGAATGACAGCTCCAAGGGAGAAAACACCTCTTCATTAAAAAGTGCTGCTAAGCACACTGAATATCCAGATCCCAGCACCCAGTTGCACAAAGGTTAGGATAAGAGCCAAGAAATTGTATATTTTCACAGATATTTTTGTACACACACACACACACACATACACACACACACACACACGTATGTGTATGTACAATGTCCAAGCACACACACACATACACACACACAAAAAAATATCTATAGGCTCTCTTTCAGCACAGGGTGGCCAAAATCCTTTAAGTTCCTATTGAGACAAAACTGCTGAAGTTGAGTTTTACTATCAGTTTTGATGTGCTAGGAATCACCTAGAAAAACAAACAAACAAACAAACAATTAAACTGGTTATCAAATGCAAGAAAAGAGTCAGCTTCGTGGAAATAAATGATTAGGTATTTGTTGAGGAAAATATTAAACAGAGAAAGCAATAATCTGTTTTGCATAGCTGTCTTTTAGAGGCCACAGGAAGAAAGAACCAGGCTGCTATATTTTGTAGGTTCCATTTTATTTAATGTCATTTTGGTGATTTAATGATTGCAGGAATTCATTTTAATGAATGATAAAATATTTTTTAAAAAAGATACAAAACACCTATGAATCATGTGACAATGAAGAATTGGGTTTCCTGGTGAGGCACGTGGTGTTGTAGCAGAGAAACACTGCTACCAAAGAAAGATCAAAATGGAAGTTGCATTTTAACAGCCTTCTTTTTCTTCAGAAATTCTTAAAGGCTGAGAAGAAGGCATGCTAAGGAAAAGGTAGGAGGAAAAGTGGTGACATCCATGGCTAGTGCACATCAGCAAGGTGAAAGTAATTGTTCCCACAATGGCTCTGTGGAAGAGTTCAGGCACTAAGATGAGCAGAAGCAGCTCTCAGCCTTAACCTAACTGCTCATGGCCCACAGCTTTCCTCAGCCCAGGTCCCTGGCTGCCTGCGTTCATGCACTGAGCTGCCTGAGCTCAGCAGGCTGCTGCCTCTCTCCCCAGGTACAAGCCTGAGTCTCCCTTAGGAGGGTGGCCAAGGGGGATGCTCAGAGCATCACACCAAGGTTGCTTTGCAGATGAATGCTGCTCCTGCTTGCTCACATGTTTCAGTGAAGCAGGAAACAGACAGAGTGAGGGCAAGGCAGCAGGGGACCCTCTGGTTATGGCTATCCATTTTTTCATTGGGGGCACACTGAGATAAACCACCACCACTTCAACCAAAACTGGGGGAATATTCCAGCTGAACTGTAATCCAGGGGGGTAGTGATGAATAAAGAAGGGGACAGATTCCCATATTTGTTGTTCAGAGCTGGGCACTGAGAAATGCAGAAACCCTGTGCTGACAAAAGGGTTAAACCCCTGTGACTTCAAATATGCTGTTATTTACCGACTTGTCAGAATCACTAAACACAACATTTTTTCTAATCTTTCCTGCAGTTTTATTTTGAAATTTCCACCTTCCTGTGTCCTCTCACCTGACCATATAACACAATGCCTTCCTCAGCATCCTAAAGAAGGAATCTGCAACAAGGCAGAAATGCGTGAATTATGGCAAATAACTTCTTCTTTTCATGAAGAATTTACGGAACATAAGCATTTGTTTTCAATAAAGATTTTAAGCCACAATCATTTATTTTCAGTAGAACTTTAAATCCTACAAAAGTGCATCTTTGTTCTCCTGTTGCAATGCAAAACAGGGGTTGATTCTGTGATATTCATATTTGATTGTTTTCTGTTTTAAATGCATGCAAACATAACCATAACATGATACTGCTTTTCCATGCTTAGCATATTCATCACCTTATCTTCCTCTCAACTTCTTGATTTGCATGCAAGAAATCTATTGTTAGAGAGAATGCAATCTGCAAGCCAATAAAATCCTGTCCCATGGGGGGAAGGAGTCGAAGTGGTACACGTAGCTCAGATGAAGAGTATGAAGTCTGTACAAGAACCTGATCCTGCGTTACATGAAAGGCCCACAGCCCGAGTGCACTGTGCCAGGTAGAGAAAAACTATTGCAAGAAGCAGTGAAAAGACTCTGGTTGCAGTTCTGCCAGGTATTGGCTTTATTGACAGAAACAGACCATGAAGTCTCCAGTTCCCTGGTGGCTGCCTGCTTACTCCTATGGCTCAGGTCTCTGCTCCTCAGTCTGTATGAACATTTGGAAGGCTGGGCTGCAAATCTGTAAAGCTTTGAGGGTAGTTCTACTTAATAATTATCTTCTCCCAAAAGAATGTGATTTTTACCTCGATTTTTTCATTTGGTGATCAGTACAATGTTAACAACAGCTGCATGAGCACAATGAAGGTAATAAGCAGCATTCCAGGAACAAAACCAAAACTGTAGTGTAGAAACTTCCTCCATTGGTTTCACAGGCATCCCACTGAACCCTCCCTTGCAGATGAACAGGGGCAAGTTGGCCAAGTTGTTGCTGGCTGCCTGCCTTCAGCACCCAGGGCTCTGTGCTCATCAGGGGTGGATCTGTGCACTGCTCAAGCACCCGTGGTGCTCCTCTGACCCAGTTTAGGCTCAGACGTGTGGTCGCATTTCTGTCAAATTGGTCCAACACACCCAACAGAGGTTTAGCCCTCTGCAGGCAAGGAGGCAGCACCTGACTCAGGGCAAAACTTGTTGGGGCAGAGTCAACCTGCTGCCATGTTTTGAAGGAATCAGAGCCCATGTGTGATTTTACTGACCAACAACCTGAGGCCCACAGCGCTTCTGATTTAGTACTAAGAACCATAAAACCAGATTTGTGGAACTGTGGTCTGAGGGGCTTGCAGCTCCTGATCCACTGTGGCATTTTAAGGCATATGGAGATAAATGATGATTTTCTTGAAAGTGTTGCACCCTTGACTCTGGTGGTCTGGCAGCTGGTCTGACCACAGCACAGCTGTATTTATGGCAGGAGCAGTAACACTGCCAGACCTCCCAGCTCCAAGCACAGCAGCAACTGGAGAGTTAAAGCAGTCAGCACTGGTTTCTCTCCCCAGATTTGATCTCAAACACCCAGGACAGAGGCAATTACACCTCTCTGAAACAGCTCTCCACTGCCTGCCTCCCTCTATATTCACTTGCATAAAACCCAGAGTCAAAAATCTGCCAGTTCAGAATAGTAATAGGCAGTGGCAGATCACGCCTAGTTGCACTTTCCGTCTCTCTCACCAAAGTGTAATCTAGTGGTATCTGATATGGCTAAGAGCTAGAATGATGATTTACTATGCTTGGTTAGCATAAAGCAGCTCAGGCTGCTGCAGGTTCACAGCATTATGCTTTGGGGCATGCCCTTTTCATCGCTCCTATTCCCAGCTGTGGCCTGGTCAGGTAGGCTGGCTCAACCATTGGTGGGATCTCCTTGTCACCCAGAAACCTAAATCAGTGCTTAAAATTCATGCTCATATCCCAATCCCCATGTGGTTGTGCTAGGGTTATAAGCTGTGCTGCAGGGGGCAGAACCCATGGCAGAGGGGCGAGGTGACCCCATGGACCCCTAGGACCACTAAAGCACGCTGAAACCACAGCCTTGCAAACTTCTGTAGCTGCACTTTGTGCCCATTACCTGATCAAAAGCTTTGCCAAATTTGTCTTTGAATTTGCTTCCCATTACCTAACTTCTTCCAAATCAGTATGAGTCTGCCAAAGACTTCTTATTTCTCTGCAAAGATGCAGACTCTTACAGTGCTACTCAGATGAAATTTGCCTCAGTCTCTCTATTCAGCTAGTGAAAGGTCTTTGTCAAACTCTTTAACCTAATGCAGAGCCTGTTTTACTAAGCATCAATAGTTTTCAACTGGTACATCTAAAGCACCCCCAAAAGTTGACTGAGAAAAATATATTCAGCCATATATTATCTTCTGTAAAGTTGAAAGAGTTTCAATAATATATACTATTTTTTCAAGAATGTGTTGCAGTTTCCACAGAAAATATTTAAAGGTCTGTGAATTAGAAGATGTGCTCAACTCTGCTGTAGTGAATCCCTGAAAGGCACAGGTGAACAGCCTCCAAAGGAGGCCTTGGTGATGTCTATTAAATCCTGATTGAATACTTGACTTGCCATAGCTTGTTGCTTTTGGAAATTCTAACTTAATAGAAGTTGCAAACAGTTATAAAAAAAGCAAGAGGTGGAAATGATGTTTGTAACAAGAAGCACTAAAAAATGCTTAGCATAATACCACTACAAAAACTGAGTTAAACAAAAAGATTATATAAAAGCACTAGGTATAACCAAACTGCTGTTAAGGCAGTTTGCTTTAGAGCATACACACAGGGACATTTGAACAGTGACAGCTGAAAAAAAAATTTCACAATTACATCAACTTTTCAGGCTGAACTGTTACTACCATTCACAGGAAAATAAACCAGTGACTAAATGAAAAAAAAACTACAAGGTTCCCCTCCATCATATTTCTCAATAGCAATGAGAACAACTTTCCCTAGTTGTGACTCACATGAACACATCAGAGATTCACAGGGATTGAAACATCTCTGCTAAGTTCAGCTGCTCTGTGCCTCTCCACAGAGCCCCATTCAACCCCTCCATCCCTTGGTGCCTCAGCAGCACCCACCTCCAGCACTCCAGCATCACCCTTCTGATTTTTCAGTGTGGGCATCCTTAATATTGACTCAAGTGGTCTTAGACCTGCACAGGTCTGTCCCAGCACCCAGGCTCAAACCTACTTCCCACCTTCCCAGGAGTGCTCTGGATCTGTGTGCTGCTGTCCTGTGAGCTGCACAGTCTGTGTGTCCCTGCTGGGGATGGCCAGGGTGGCTGCTTGCTGAGACAGGCCCTAATGTCACCCCACAACTGCTGGTACCCATGCATTGCCCTATCAGCCTCTCAGCACATCACATCCAGGGAGCTGGCTTATCTGGTGGTGGCCCATATCCAGCTGGGTTTCCCACAGCCAGCATTGAAGTACTCCAGGGTATACAACGAGCTTTTTATGGTCCCAACACTGTAAACTTCTGCTGGAGGAAAAAGCAGAGCAGATGGTGCCCGGACTGGGAGCAACTCACCTTTGACGTCTTCTGAAAGCACAGCCTGGCCAAAGGCCACTAGCAGTTCTAAATAACCCAAGCACCTACATCTCTGTCCTTTCCTGCTATTACTCTGGCTCCTCTTGCACCAGCCATATGAGAAGGGTTTGGCCACCAGTGCTGACGCTCTGGAATTGAAAATGTGTAATGTTAGAAATGGATTATTCTACATTGCAGTGGACAGGTGCAGAAATAGTCATAGGCTGAGCTTGGCTACCTTACCTGTCTTGGATACCAAAATAATTTGTCATTTTTAACACTGAGGTAGGGACAAATCTTACTAAACACTCTCTTATAGTTAAATATGTTTTTGAGAAGAGTGATGGCAGTTTGAATACAGCATTAAATTATATGTAATTACTTTAGAAGAGAAAAAAGTACAGGTTTATTTTCCTACCTTCTCCTTAACCCCTACAGGCTGTGATATCACACGTGTAAATTCAAATTAACATTTCTCTCATCTGGATTTCTGTATATTTAAATTGGAGTCTTGGAAGAACACTTTTCTCTTTAGAATAAATGCTTGTGAGAAACTACCACGTTTGAAGAGCAATGGGTTGGGTTGCTGACCAGTCTAGTGCCCAACTAGGAAAAAAGAGCCAAATCTTGAATTACTTTGTCAGGATTTTTTTTCATGTTTAGCCTTCACAGCCCGAGGAGACATCGGTGTCTCTGAAAGCAGGGCACATTAGCCGAGAAATGTTTTTCTGCAAATTTGTTAAGCCCTCATTTTCACCATAGGCATGACCTCCTCTATGTATCTTGCACTTTCTTTCCCCAGTCCCCTGTGCAGGTGGGCAGTGCCATCTGCCAGCAGCATTATCTCCTACCTCTGGGGCACCTTGCCCCATGTGGAAGCACTGTGGCTGCTCCACTCCTCACTCCTCACTTCTCTTTGAGGCAGGAAGGCAGGTGTGGGAATAAAGGGATGGGTGCCCCTGATGGGAAAACCAAAATCCCGAGAAGAAACCTCCCAAGACACCCAGTAACACCAGTAACTGGGGCAGAGGAGAAAGTCATCAGAGCTGGGCTGCACTGCCCTGCTGACACCCTTCATGAGACCCAGCACCTCCACCTGCCCCCTTCACCCTGGCAGATGAGCTGAGCCTGAGTGAGAGCTTGTGATTTGCCTGCACATGCTCCACTCAGCTGCAGAAAGGTGTTAGAGTGAAGTCCTCAAAACCAAAAGCATCAGTAGGCAGCACCAGCCTCTTTCTCTCGGCTGCACTTTTGCTTGTGACTTCCCCCAGCTCATCCTTCCCTCACAGCAGGGCAGGAATCAGAGAGGAAACGCTGCTCCACAATTCCCAAACAGATGCTCTGCCAGAAACCCACCAATGAACAGAAACAGCTGCTCTACAGCTTCCTCCTCACTCTCACGGCTGTGTGAAGAGACTTCTCCATGTAGACAAACAGGGAGGAAGTGTCTCCTGGGCTCTGGCTGCCCTGTCCCCATCCCTCTCCTCCCTGGTGCCAGCACAAGGGGCAGGAAGCAGCAATCGCTCAGCAGATTTGCCTCAGCTTGTTTTGGCTGGCTCAGGGGAGGAAAAGCCTCAGAAGTCAATTGGCACAGCTTGAAAGGAAATCCCAACAGCCCCCACCTCCACCCTGCCTGGCCCAGACTCCAATGCCTGTTCCTAAACCCAACAAGCTCTGCTGTATTAAGCTGAGATGCTTCTCCTAGACTTCAGCTGCTGTGGATCCCCACTCTGTCCACACAAGGCTAAGGGGAGAATTGGACTTCCTGGGACTGTCCTGAAACATGGACATGAGCAGCTGGAAGAAATGCTGCTGCTAGTGCCGGGTGGTCAGCAGGGAGTCCACCACAGTTTCAGCGGGAGGGTGGGGGGAAGTGACTGGCTGTTTGCTGACATGATCACAGCTTTTTCAAATAAGCTTATGCTGCAAAGACATCTCAGATGATGCTTTTCAGCATGTTGCTGGCTGCTGTGGTGGCTCCCAACAAGTGCAATTCACAATGGTTCCACGTGAAGCCACGCACGCACCAGAGAGCAGCAGAAACCTGGGGCAAGATGCTGCAAGCCTCGGGCCAGAGATGAAGCTGTGGGTGATAGGCCTTGTGGCAGGACAAACCTATGGGCTTTCAAGGACTCTCCCTTCCTCCATCCTCACCTGCAGCAGCCACACACATTTCACTTGCATGCTGCAGTGTCATTTCTTGCTCTCAGGTAAAGTTTTTACCTGACTGGAACTGGTCCTCTCCAGCCTGAGCTGATGCCATCAGGCCGGTGGGAATCCGGTCACACCTCTTCAATGCAGAATGAATCAGATGCTGCATCTATGGTGTTCCTCTCACTCCAAATACACCTGGAAAGGCTCCTTCAGCTGGCCAGGCAGTCATGCACCAGTGTCACAGGGCCCACATGTCCCCATACACCATGGGACAGCCAGAGTGCAGAAGAACAGCACGGTATCATTGTAAGCATGGCGAAGCCTCCAGCAGCTCTCACCCATGCTGGGTCTCAGCCAACAGCTGCACACTTGCAGTATGCAGAGCTCAAGGTCTTGCCTACTTTGACGCAGTCAGGAAACAGGAATGTGGACATCATGGACAGTGGGAGAGGATGTAACCTTTTCATAGTGGTATCACCACCTGTAGAACATATAAGTTCCAGTGAGCATCTGTACATTATGCAAGTAGCCTTTTCTCCCCAAAAATGAAGCTCCAAAAAAGCTGAAGTTGATGAATTTCTGTCTCAAGTGGTGACCCCACTCCTCCTATGCCCTGCTTCTCCCTTTCACGCTTTTGTCTCAAAGGCTCCTTCCCACACTGAACTCCTGGTTGTTCATGTTCATGTGGACCTTTAATTCATTCAGCTGATGGAGAATCCTCCATGTGATTTTCCTGTGGCCATTCACATGAAAATCATTACTTACTCTGTGCTAACATTCTGCTGAGTTGAGTCACAGCAGAATCTGAGGAGAAGACCAGGCAAGTGGAGAAGAGAAGGGATGAGGGGAAGGGAACAGGACATCTTCCTGTTGGTGGCAGGGACCAGCTCAGTTGCATCACCTCACTTCCTCTAACTAAAGCTATTTTAGAGAAACAGCTTTGTTGCTCTTATTTATTTATTTTAATGTTAGAAGATCAACTTACAAGACACTTAGCCACTCTTCCTTCAGATCTGATGTTTTCCTTTAGAAAATGCTCTTGCTCAAGCAGAAAGACTATGCTTTATACAAGACTAACAAATCCTATGGCTTATGTTGCAGAGAAGGGAGGTTAGAGGCATTAGGAGGTGCTGACCAGTTTAGTCAGCCAAAGGCATCAGGTGAGGGCATAATTCTACTGTATGTGCTTAATATTTTTGCCAAAGCCAGACCTCGGTGTCCTGCTCACACCTCACTGCACACTCTTACTGCCAAAAGATGTGTTTGCTGGTTTTCTTGAATTCAGATGAGCCTTCCTGTAGTTAATCAGTAATACCTTGCACTTCTTGAAAGATGTGTTATTATCAGCACTCCAGCCTTTCCAGCAGTGTATTAAGTTCCTGTGTTTGATTCACTCTTCCATTTTTGTCAGGGGGAGCTGAGACACCAAATGTTAAGCAGTGCAATCATTGTGTGTTGCAACTTAGCATGGATGGTTACTGTGCATTGTACTTGGACAAGCTGAATCTCGAGGGTTGGAGGCACCTTTAAAAACTCAAAACAATCAAGCCCATCAACAATTTATCTATATGTTTGTTAATACAATGGAACTTGATCCAAAATAGCATACAGTGAAAAGACCATATGTCTTCAAAACAATTTCCTTTCGACCACACACATAAACGTCAAATTATTTGATTAAAGGAGCTGAGATTCTGTACTTAATTTATTCCTGGCCTACTGCATGTTTCATCACATGCAAATGTTTTTGGGTTTGGGGGAGTTTTTTTGTTTGGTTTTTTTTTTCCTAGGGACAAAGGAAAAGGTTTTTGCTGTGTTGTTCTATCCACTATCTCCTTAAGCAAGTTGAAAAATCATTTTGAATTTGCTGGGACTTTGAATCAAGTTACACGAATCTACTGATTTTATTAGGCAATTTGGGTCTGACAATAATTTAAAACACCTAACAAGGTTGCCACCATTGAGTGCTGTTCACATGGTACATTTGGCATATATATTGCTCAGGTCTGAACAGATGACACAATGGGTTTCAGGTCCAGCATTGTTTGACAGGCTCTTACTCCAGCTCTGGGGAAGGCAACTGCAGTGCATTCAGGAGCAGGGAACCCACAGCAGAGCTAGCTGAAAAACAAGCAGAGAGGTGGGGAGGATCAAGTTCATGGCATAAGCAAATACTCTACAAATCATCAAGAGACTAACTGGATGGCCACAAAGAGATTTTTGTCAAGGGTTTTATGCAGCTAAAATCAATTCATTCACTTCATCTGTTTTGAACATACTGAAGATGCAGCTAAAGATGTCACAAATGGTTAGAGTTGCCTGGAAACCTTCAAGGTGTCAATTGACCATATTTTTAGGTGCAGGAATGTTACATGGACACACCACAATTTCACCAGTGATTTGTTTAAAAAACGAATGGAGTCAGAAACCTACAAGGGAATAAAAATATCAGGAGAGTGAAGCTGAGTTGAAGCAGGGTAACTCAAAATCAATATTTTGCTTTTAAACTCTTAAGGGGAGGCCCAAGAGGGCTGCACTCATTTTGTCCTCCTTCCTTATTGTCCTCGGAGGATTGGCTGAGAAGTGACAAGGCTGTTCCGTACTTACTGCAGGACATTCCTCACTAACAAGCCACTTGTTAGAGTATTCCCTTCCCTGCCCAGGGCCCGGCTTTCCCTAAGCAGCATCTGACAATGGTCAAGCCAAATTTGAAACTAGAGATGGAAAAAGGGCTCCTCTCCTTTTGTGGTAGGAATGTGTTGAATGCCCTTCTGTTCACAAACTCAGATCTGTACATGAAAACGGGTCATTGAATCTCCAGCATCCTCGGCACAACCCCCAGGGTTTGTATCCAGGGAGTGAATTTAATCTGAGGTTGCTCCAGAGACTGAGCTTGTGGTGAGGGGAAGAAGTGGCCACACAACTGTATCTTGCCCCTTTTGCTCATGGTTAGTTGTCTGTGGCTTTGTGTAATACATACAACTGGGGGGAAAGGAGGAAAAAGCTTGTAGGTGTTTTCTAAGTAGAGTTGGACGTTGGGGTGCCATTTTCTGTAGTTCTTACAGTGTAAAAAGATATGTCTTGAAATTATTACAAGGTCCTTAGATGCTTGACTCCCAGACTGGCTCCTTGGGGCCACACATACCCAGAAAAAGCATAGCCACACTGAGGGATGGGTTTCTCCAGGATGATAGATTCAGACAATTCAAAGTGGCCAAGACAAAGATGCTGCATTGAAAAATTCAGAATCTGTGCTCTCATGTGGTTGTGTTTGCTGGACTGAAATAGCTGAGAGTGAACTACTGATCCCTTCACCAGGGTGAATGAAACAAGCAGATCCTTTTTCCTTCCTTAAACAAGGAGTACTTTAGAGATCAGTTGCTGCCCAGTTGAAATTATGGATGGGCCATTGAAGACTCCAGTTTACCACCTATGCACTCCTCTCACCTCTGCAAGACACAAAAAGGGGTCTGTGGTCCTGCAAGCTGTACTTGGCATCACAAGGGAGTTGTGTCATGACAGAGCCTCTTTCCTGATCCATGAGGCAGCAAACACACCATGAGCAGTGCTACTAAGGAGAATGAGGGGACAGCGGGATATCAGAGCACGGAAATCTACAAAGTCATCCAGCACCAAACTTCAAAAACTATTTTATCCAAATTCTATTGTGCCTCATGACTTTCAAAGCTCTGGGTCAAATCCTTACAAAAAGGTAAGGCAGGCTCTCAGCCAATAGTCTTTGGACTCTTCTTAAGCCAATAAACCAGAATCAGCACAAGCATAGGGTGGAAGAGTCATGACCTTGTCCCTGCTCTGCTTAGTCCATAGTTCCATACACAGTTCAGTAGGAATTTTGCCTTGGGTTCAAGAGCATCTCTTGAAGGAACATTTCCAGAGACATCTGTTGCAGGAGGTACAAATATATGTGGACCCTGAGCCTTGAGATTAACATCAGAGTAGGATGTAAAGCCTGTGTAGTATCTTGGGAAGCCAAGGTTCCTGTCTCCTTGCCCTATGAAGGCAAGGCCCTTGTGAGGCAAGGAGAGTCACAGACACAGCCATGGGATTTAGTTTCTACAGAAGTTCAGGCAGCATGTGAGCGCTCTGGAACAGCTGAAGCACAGAGCTATGCAGTCTNATCCCATCCCTGGTCATGTGTAGTTCAGCTGTCCTGAGGACAAGTGAGGCTGGCTTTCCTGATGGGAGGCCTTCAACCAGCACAGGCTGCAATGCAATGCCATTGGGCACTTCTCACTCACTGTGTCCTGGGGATGGAGGAGTGCCTTGGGATGTGGCTTCTGTTTGCAACAAAAAAAAAAAAAA
>VZRX01018956.1:61297-85767 GCA_013398075.1 Notiomystis cincta | reverse complement strand
TCAGAGGGAGGATTTACAATTTTTGTTTTTAATGAGTCCTCCCCTAGTGGCGCTGCCCACCAGAGGTTTGACTGGCCCAGACAGTCCCCTCTAAGTTGTGCTGCCAAGTAGACCATGTGATGGACTTCAGATCTCCCAGAGGGGACAGATGTGTGCTTCAGTGCCACCTCATTAACTCATTTGTTTAAAGTCCCCAAACAATCCACTTCCATGCAGATGGAAATCCCAGCCTCCCCCTTTTCACTTCGGTGTGGATTCTCCCTGGCAGATACGCAGATATGTGTTGATCTGCTCAGTTAAAAAACTTCAGACCCCTAAAATTCTGGTCTTTGACCCTACCCTAAAACTAATTTGAACTATTCTCAGCTGATCTGGAGTTGAAGGAGATGGCTTTTAACTGGGAATGCCTTATCTTTAGACAAGTAACCGTTGTTAATTAAACTAGTAAAAAGACATTAGCCTCTGCTTACTTAAGTTTTAGCCAGTGAATTAACAAGCAATCCATGATGTCCTTTCAAATGAAGAGGTTCTCCTGTAATAAAGCAATCCCAGAATCAATATCCTTTTCCTGTGAGATCTGAAAAATAAACCCTGCAGCACGGACTGAGAGTAAATTCTCCTGCACAAAGCACACACTGCTACAACTTTCTTTCTCTCTTTAAAACAGACATACAACTCCTTCAATTCCAATAATTATTTTAGCAGTAATAGATAAAAATCTAGAACCAGTTGTTAATACAGGAGTCACCATGTGAAAACATGGTATGCATGTGTGTGTTTGTACCTGGAGCCTTCCCTCACTGGCATTTCTGTATAAGTAACAACGAGGAGGTGCTGCTGTTGTAACTGCAGAGAGCTTGCTAGAAAATGGAAAAGAAGTAGAAGCAAGATTTGACAGTGGAAGAAAAAAATATTTATGGTAAAATACTTCACATTGTCTAAAAAACTCATCTGCCTCACTGTTTACTTGGAGAAAGACAAGCATAACTGTGATAATTGCAAAAATGGTGATAATACACTGAGAAAAATTGCTGGGGAGATGGGAAAGGGCCTGGAATAGCCCAGGTAAAATGCACCCAAGATGGTGCTGCCAGGCACATTCATGCAATGCAGGGAGCCCAGGGAGCATTCCTTTCTTAAAGTGTGGCATGTGTACCACTGCCAAGGAGAGGATAGATGGATGTTTGGACTGAACCAGTGATTTATACCCACATCCCCGATATAAAAGTTTTCTACCTGAGGTTCGAGTCTGTGTCAGCCTTTAACATGGGCCAGAGCCAAACATCTCCAGTGAGGTGTTATGGTTACACCTGATCTTTGGTGTTCACAGGCTGGATTCTCTGTGTACTGCCTTCTTTAGTGTCCTTTGCACCAGGAGAAAGTGATGCCAGCTTCAAAATGCCAGCACTTGACGCTTGTTACTTGCTATCAAAAATGTCTGTTAGAGTGTTAGTCAATAGCAAACTGATTCCACAGGAAGTTTTCCCATTGACTACAAACTGGAGAAAGCCACACACAACAAATTCTGCCTGTGAAATATTATATGCAGAATTACATTTCTTTTTTTGCAAATTAATCTAGTGATCCTAGATCCCTCCGTTCTTTGGAGGTTTATTCCTTCTGTAGACTCCCTCCAAAACTGAAAAAAAACCCAAGCCCAATTTTTCTCTATATTTAAAATTACCATTTCCCTGTCAAATGGTTCATTTTAAAAATCTGTGAAATCTAGAAAAAACATTCTGTCTGCAGAGAGAACCTCAACCACCCCAACCACTTTACTTTGTAATGAAGAAACACCAATGAATCACTGGCCAAATGACGCTGAACTTTTACTACTTCAGAGAAGTTCACAAACTTGCTGGAGCTTCTCCCATAAAGTTTTCATGGCTACTCTCCTTTCAAACAGTATCAGTCCTTTTTTCTCTCTGTCTGTTGCATGCGAGCATGATTCCTATGATTAAATCAAGCCAGCAGAGGTACAGTACGTTTTTCTATGCCTTAATAAAGGTTTAAAATTGATTCTGAAATTTCACATATAGCAAAAAACCCTGAATGTGATCCTCAGCTATGATGTATTCTTCCAGAAGAGTCTGTCATTTAAGTTACTGAGGGAAGATAATGATGAAGGGCAGACATAAAGGGATCAAAGAAAAAATTTCCTCTGCCATTAAACCCCCTGTGTGTTTCTAGCTACTGACTTTGAATGTCCCATCCAATGTTTGCTAAAGAATGCTACCGAAGGTCTGTTTTCCCCTCCTTTACCACTTTAGCTACAATGGGTGGGCACGTGCTTAGGGGACAGTGAGGAAAAACAGGGGGCAATCAAAGCTTTGAAGTGCACAGACTGGCAGCTACAGCCGAGACCTTGACCTGTCAACATCAGGCAGCTCCAGTCAGAAAAGATGTGTCAAGATTGCACAGCACCCTTGCAAAGGGCACCTGCACGCAGGACCTGCCTCTCTTTTGACCCAGGAGCCATCACACTAGCAGGATGAGAGCAGGGGCACAATCTCAGCCCCGCAGATCTACCAAGTTCGCACAGAAGAGAGACGCGTATTAGCATTTAAATGGGATCTGCAGCGTGTTTGTTGGTTTTACACATCTGGCTCAGGGAGGGCAGCAGCTGGGATGACTCCAGACAGAAAATACAGACTTCGGTGCTTCAGAGTCCCAAAGCCTCCTTCAGCAAGTGGAGTTCATAAACCTCCTGGCAGCTCCAATTATGATATCCTCACTCATAACAAGCAGTACCTTACTCCAGGGGAAATCTCTTTGATTTTTAATTTAGCCTAAGTTGTCACATAGGTGTAAGACACCAAGACTCAAAAGTTCCTGGAGAGTTAGAGAATACTGGCATTTGCATTTGAATCTCAGCTGTTGGCTCCAAGTGTGAGGGAGGAGAAGGGGCACAGTCTCCCCTCTTCTTCCTACTTACACTTCTTGCATATGTTATTTTGGCAAGAAAAGGAATTCTGGAAGAACAACAAATACTGAGGTAGGTCCCAATGTTTTTAAAGGCTGTCATATTAAAAATCAACTTAAAATTTGATAAGGTTTTTGTGTTTGTTTTTTCTTTTTTTTTTTTTTAATTCAGGCATTTAATTCTTTATCTGGATGACTTTGAAGAAGCATCATTACAGTCTGTAATGAGTTACAGAAGAGAGCCCTAGTAGTTTCTGTGCTTGTCAGCCAAATCTCCTGCAGAGCCACTGGTTCTTGCCATTTTAGCAAGTACAACCCTCATGTTAAAGATAGGAAATGGGGCCATCAATAAAGTCTCACCACAGCCATTAACAAAGTCAGAAAGGGCACCTCTGTCCCGATTTTGCTGCCTGCCCTTCCCACCAAGACATGCTTCTTTCTTAGATGTAGAGAGAAATTTTTGCTTTTTAAGCTTAGCACAAACCCTCAATTTTCTGTTTTAGTTCTAGCACTGCATGCCTTTGCTCTTCCTTGTGGTGTGTCCTTCGTTCAGCCCCGCTGCACCCGCGTTTCCCTGCACACAAACGCCCTGTAAAAGCTCCTGCTGGTGACCCAGCTGCAATGGAGCTGTCTGTGGATGGGGTGTCTGTCCAGCTGCCACTGCTGCTTTGTTCCCCACATTCACTGTGAAGGGTCCAAAGAGTTTTCTATGCTGAATGCAAAGTGGAGAGCAATGAAATTAGTGCAAATATTAAATCACTAGAGTGATTACATGAATATTTAAGAGTGTGTGAATTTGATGGCCAAGTGGCCACCAAAGGAAGAGAAAATAAACCCTGACTGCACCTCATCACATGCTGTAATAGCTACAGATGAGAGACTGCTTTGCATTCCAGTTTTTCAGAGGGTAATAAGGAGTCACCTGCTTGAAAAGAGATAAACAGGATGGATCTTCAATCCTCCCATTTGGGAACATTGATGTTTAAAGTGAAATGTTTATTGGCTCTAATGAGGTTGATGCAAAAGGGTGTTGGATATTTGCATACCAATTTCTAAACTTCCAAAAGAAAGGTGGTGATGTCTGAAAGCATAGAATGACACCTACAAGCATGTCTCTGGTTTCAAAGTATCCCTGTTTAGAAAAAATGACATCTCAGATCCCTCTTTTTTTAAATGCAAGAGCAAAGAAACTTGCAAAGTAATTAAGGAGCAAATAGCCTAAAACCATCAAGGATACTAGATTTTTAAGAGTTAAAACGTAGGGTTCTCTGGCACAACCTACCATTAGCATTAAAAAGAATTAGATACTTACATGGTGGCAGGCAGCACTTTTTTTCCTTTTTTTTTCTTTTTTTCCTAGACAGTGAGACATACCAGGATAGAAACACTTTGACATTAGAGCATTAACAAATCTGTAAATGATCAGCCAAGAAAAGAAATCTGGCTGATTGTTTGTCAGTTCATTAACCATCCACTGCAAAGTATATGGCTATTGTCTCCTGCAGTTGGAACAGGGTGATACAATACAAATAATAAAGATAACAGCCAGAAGACCTATTTCACTATGTGGATTGTGCACTTGGTCTTGTAAATCAATTTTTGTGTACCTTGTCTCGTTTGCAAGTGATATCTGCAAGGTGAAGAGACAAAGTAACACATATCTAAAATGAATTTAATTAATCTGGAAAAGAGGCTCACTACCATTTTTTTTATCCAGTACTTACATTAAAAAAATCCCTAGCTTTGTGTCACAATACAAATCTCAGTATTTTACCTTTTCTGTGTACAAGGGAAATGAATTTGATTCAGCTAAGCACGTGCTCAGCTTTAGACCTGTGCCTAAGTCCTGTTTTTAACAACTCAACACTGTTTACAGTACTTTGCTGACTCAGGGACTGGGTTCAGTGCTCCCATGGATAGGCAGCCATATGCCAGGCACATTGTGGTATACGATGCTTAATTTCCCAGGGGAAAATAAACCTTGTAGAAATTTTTCTTTGTCCAGCCTTTTATTATTAGACACTGCTAGATCTGAGCCCCAGGAGAACATGATTTCCTTGGCTCCAATGGCATGTACTCTCCTAGAAAATATAGGAATTGGCTGGGCATACTAGGACCAGAACTGGTACCAGTGCCAACAGCCAACTAGAGCCTTGCTTGCATGTTTGTTAACAAATGATCAGGAAAATATACCACATATTCCTATTTAACTCAAGGAACAACCAAACCCACTCCTGAAAGGACACTGCCTATGATCTTCTTTCCTTGAAATGCCATGCACTCCCAGGGGCACTCTCCCCTTCTCACTGGTGAACAGGTAGTTGCTGCTGGTGTAGGATGATATAGTTGATGGAAACTTGGTGACTGCTGAGACCTAGGTGACTCTCCCCTCTCAAAATCACCTTTCTTTTTTCTTTCATCTTCCATCATACATATGCAGTAAGATTTTTTGAACCAGGATTTTTCTTGCCATATTCATGTGTAGCAGCTACATTGGGTCATGGTGACAGATGGGCACCAGACACAAAATCCAAACCAGTTTGGTTCCTGATGATTTTTTTCTTACCCTAATCTTGAAAGAATGATTTGTCTTCCTGTTTTTCCATCTTCCCTTAACTCATTTTGAGAAGAATTCTTATCATGAGATACACTTGCATTCAACAGGCAAAGGGAAGGGATCTCTATGGTAGACCACTTTTAACACAGATTCACTTTGATACACCATAATTGTAAATGTAATTTTAAAGTCAGTCAATTCCCCAGTTTTTTAATCTACAGATTACCTTGCTCTGCCTTACCTCTCTCAGAAAGTAATAGAGATGGCCAGAAATTTCAAGATTCTTACTGATTTTCCAGTAAAAAAATAATTACACAGCAGCATACTTTGCTTATCACCAATACATGATCAATACATAATTAGCTTTCTTATGGTTAGTAGATACAAGCTGGAAGAAATCTGCCAGCAGAAGACAAATGGAATGCAGCAATAAACCAACAATCAACTCAGCGCCTCTAAAAAAGGCTTTGGAATGAAGGATCCACTTGTGGGTGGAGAAACCAATCCATCTTAAATATAGCCAAGCAAAACCAAGGTAAAGATTACCTGTAGGAGTGATGGACTCCTGGGTGATCAAAGCCCTGCTCAGGCATAAGTAGGAGCTGCTGCAGGGCAGGAACAAGCAGCCAGAGGGGAAGCAAGTGCTGCTTCAGTCCACTTTGCTATGGAGAGAAAAAAACACCCTTGAATCATTCATCCCCAACTGCTTCAGTGCCTTTTCAGGCTGTGACAATTCTTCCATTACCATCTAAGTTACCTTTTTAAACATAAAATTGAGTAAATCCTGTCCTCTAGAGTTCCTTGGGGTGAAAGCCAGTCTTGCTAGCACAAAAGCTTTCAGTGGGCTTTAGGTGACCTCCATCCATCCGGGAAGAGGGGACATCAACACAGGATTGAACACACAGACCAAACACAGACTGTGTGTCTGTGCAGACTCCTGTTTTACTTCACACTCAGGCATGAGGGAATTAAAGCCTAATCTGGAACACAAACCTAATCACATGTTAAGGCATCTTTAAAGTGTGGAATTTTTCTTGCATACTTCAGGGTTAGCATAGTCCAAATCAAATAATTGATAAAATTTAGATCTAGTCCTGAAAACACTGAGCATCTCCTGTTGTTTCCATGCTCCACGAGGCTGTGATTTGATGATGCAAAATGTTTGGCCACAAAACAGGCTTGTGGTATTGCTGGAGTCCCATCCATGGCTCTGCCCTTCTCTTCCCTCCAGCTGTGGCTGCTGATTTCTGCCCCTACATTGTGAAGAAATAATCAGGCTGGGATGTCAGAGTATACATCAAGCCATGTTAATATGACCAGTATCTTCATGCCTAGATGTTGCTCACTGAACCAAATGATTTATGAGGAAGAAAGAAGCAAGATGCAAATAATACCAACACACAAAAGCAATGACACACACATTGCAAAGGTCAATGTATCACACCAAATAGGGTTCTTGTCTCTATATCTCAAATATTTCTATTCTAAGACCCTATAAAAGATGAGCCTGTTTCATCTCGATCAAAACAGCTTCCTTCAACACTGCAGGAAAAAAAAACAACTTTGAAAAAGAGTAACACAAATTAAATTGTGTACATTGCAGGAATTTATCAATCTGTATCAGCAAGGGAGAAGAAAAAGACAGACAAGCCATCTTTGTCTAACATGCTGTAGTGAGAGAATTGTCATTGTCTTTGGTTCTTTTATAAATAAAATAAATATAAAAAGACAAGTAATTTTCTCACCTAATTTTCCTGTAGAACTGATAATTAAGTGTTGTTGGCTGCATCACCAGCACACATTTGTAATAGTTGATTTAGTGTCTCTGCACATTTAAAAGCTAAAAATTTTCTTTTGCTAAGTAAAAATACCTGTTTCATGGCTTTTTCTCTCCTTCAAATAATAAGTCAGCCTTATTTTTTTTTAAAACTGGTCATCAGTGAAAAGTGTTGCTTCTTCAAAAATCTTTCCTGTGTCTAGGACCTCACTGAAAAGTAACTACTGTGCATGTTGTAGAATAATTCTCAGTATATTAATAAAGATATAAGATGCTAGCCCATATATTTTTAAAATATATTTTTAAAATATATATTACAAAGACACTGTCTTGAACACAGAGCCCAAGTTTAGAGGGACAAACCTCTGACTGGGTAGAAGTCCTTAACTCAATGTGTGATGTTTGCATATCCATTAATTTATCTTCTTAAGTGGGAATTGCTGAAAATGTGGCTAAGACAATACTGGACATGGGGATAAATCATCACCTATGTAGGAAGTACTTGAGGCTTTGCTCACAACGGTGTCCATCCTTTTAGTGTGGTTCCTTCTTATCACAGCAGCAGCAGCCTGGCAATATTGTATTGCTGAGTCAAAGCTTCATGGCTGAGAGCTATGCAAAAGGAAGATGAACAGTTTGGACACAAAAAGGAGAAGGTTTAATTTAAGAAGCCCAAGCTGGAGATAGACAGGAAGAGTCTTTGACCAAGAGCTTTTGCACATCCTCAGAAGCTAGATGCAGGCAAGAGAACTCCTCTGTTCTTGGCTCTTCCTCTCTCAGGGGCCTCAGCTCTAGCTCCCAAAGACAAATCCTTCCCACTGTGGTATTAGAATGTGTCTGGGTGTGTCTGGAACTCCTCTCTGACCACACCGACTGACAGGCTTTCAAGAAAAGCAATGTCTCTATGCAAATCGAGGCACCCAACACCTGTGCCAGGGCATTCAGTGCTTTGCTTGTAGGCACACACCTTTCATTTAGTTCCACTTATTTTGCTACAAAAAGAAAAAAAACGTCCCCCAAGAGATGACATTAAAATAAATTGTGTTTAAACTGAAACCAAGTACTTGTACAGTTTTCCCCAGTGTGAAACTTGTTTTAAGTTAAACCATTGAAACTTTCCTGAGCACATAAGACTTTGAAGAATGCCTACATACGACCCATGACACCGCAAATTTCAGCAATAACCCACAGTAACTCCTACACCATCTACACAGTAGCGCAGTGCTTGCAAAATTGCTGTCATTTACCACTCTCTGTACCAAATCAAAGCCTGCACACACACACACAAACACACACACATCTCAAGCTATGACCAGAGCTAATGACATACCACAGGATCATTTTTGCCACCCTGAGTTAGCAAAAGACATTAAAGGAAACATTAGAAGAGCATCCCTCGAAATGGCCATGTGAGAATAGCCACAAACGTAGAAAAATTACATCATGTGTGCAAGTTTTCTTATGAAAGTAAATAATGAAATAGGACCAAAGTCTTAATTTAACTCTCCTAACAGGATCAATGCTGTTTCTGCAAACTCTATTGCCTGAATATTGCACTGTAAATCCTTGAGGACTTGTTAGCTCCTGTAAGTCCCTCTGGGGCAGTTTAGGAGGTTTTACTGTTGTATGTCTGTATATGGAGGCATTAGGAGAGGTGGGAATTGTAGGTGAGCCTTTGCCACCAGAACTTGCAGCCTGGAAAATTAAACTGCTATCAATCCCACCTTATGTTAGTATTCCTGCTCCTTGGCAATGGTATTCTGAGCAATCCAGAATTTACATACATATATGGTTTTCATTTTGGTAATTAAACATCAGGGACCCTGAACTAAAGCCCACAGCTGCCTGCAAGGACAGAAAGCCATTTTGACAGCAACAACTGGAACAGGCTGAGCATGGGAGCACTTTCTCATCTGTCCAGCTTTTACCTGTCTGCCACTGAGCCTGAGTGTGAGTGTGTGCAAAGCTCTGGTAGCAGCATAATATTCACCAGTGATGTTTCGAAAATCAGTGTTTTCAGGACTAACCATGCCACCTTATAAATTCCAGATAACATTTTAAAAGTAATTTCTAATGAAGGGCTTGTTATTTCCCAAGTAGAGACAGGCAGCCCCAGCTTTCTCCTTTCTGTGTCTTGCCTTTTTCCTTATCACTGTTGTGTAACAACCCAAAAGATACATGACATTTATCACAACAGTTCTCATCCATTCACCTGACAATTAGAAATGCCCAGTGGATGGGCCAGAGGCCTGGTATTTTTGTTTGTATTTTTGAGTTTCAGCATTTCTGTAACCCTTCGTTACCACTACCATAGCCAAAAGTCAGCACTCACCCCACACAGCAGGCAAACCCACATCACTAAAACACAGGATTGAGAAGGAGCTGGAGTGTGAAGTCTGGTTTGTGTAAAGAAGCACTTTCACCTATATTTTCTGCCAGCTCTCACATCTCAACCAGTTGCACTTACCACAGGAAAGGTTTGTTATAACCTCTTCTCCCTCTTGGAAGACAGACATGAGTGTGGGGCAGTGATGGAACCTGCTGCTTCTTTGCCCATGGGACAGCTAAGGCCAGATCCTGCTCAAAGCAAAACCAGATTGCTAGTGTTTGAGAAAACACATCCTGACTACACTTCTAAACAAATGATAATACTCTATTTATTTTTTATCCCTGAAAAATTTTATTGGTCACCACATCTTCCCCACTGGTGATGCAACTCCATTTGCAACCTATTGCTCATGACCATCATATATTTTCAGGTGCATCACATGGGCACATCATGCTCAAGTAAATCAGAATTACTAGATTTAAATAAACAGTGTGATTTAGGGCAGAATTTAAATGAAATGATACAAATTATGATGGGTTTATGGCTAGATCTAGAGCAAATCAAGCTACTAAGATAATTTCTCCTGAATTTATTTGCAAAATAAGTAATTATAAGAAAAGCGGGTTCTTGATTAGGCATATCTGCAAATAATGAAACATCATTAACACACAGGAGACTTGTTACATTTTGGATTTGATTTTCGAATACCAGGCTCAGTGTCTTGCTTCCCAGTCCCTGCAGCCCTGCCATCACCACTAGTTGCAGGAGAGGCGGTTTTGCAGGCAGTGGCATTCCCCTGCAGAGGCTGTAACACCACACTGCCCACGGGCACGGCGTGTTGATTGAAGCATGGTCTCTATGTGTCATGTGTCAAGGATGATATGTCACCAAATCAGTCTTGCATCTCTATGCAAGGTGTTGAGATAACACTATCAAATCATGGCCTCATGACTGTTTTTCAGTGTCTAATATAGCAAATGACTATAAGCTCACTCTGGGTTAATGTCGGTGTCATGAATGTTTACTAATGCATATCAAAGCTGGGATCAATGCCAGGAGAGGATTTTAAGTGTAAGTTTGCAATGAAACACAGACAGAGAGCTGACTTCCCCCCTCCAGCACAAATTACAAGCAAGTTTACACTGCATTGTGCAAGGGCAGAGGGCAATATTCCTGACACATTATTGAGAAAACAAAGCTTCCCTTCCTTTTTTTCTGTGACGGAACAACTTCAATTTGGTTATATTGGCTTACAGCTTGAAACTGCTAGATAAATCACATTGTGGGCAAGATGTAAGCTGTGGCATGTCAGTAGACTGGTTACACATGTACTTACAGCTCTCACTGAATGACCCAACACCACCCAACTGGACACTGTCAGGTTTCCTTCACTTCTTTTTCTATCACGTTCCACAGCTGGACATGTCTTCCCAGACCCTTAAAGATAGTCCATGACTGTGTCTAGTGCTGGTGTGGCAGATGCAGCAGCATGCTGCCACCTGTGCTCACAGAAATGCCCACCCTGTCCCACCAGGTTCCCCCAAGCACCCGGTGTTTTGCAGGATCCCATAGCTCAGAAATTAATGCCAAAGGATGCAATCTGAGGCAATATGCTGTTACTTTCAATTTTAGTGTTTTACCATTGCTGCTTTGAAGGGTTTTGCAAGCTTGCTTTAATGGACTGCTTTTCTTTGTCAAACGGCAACATTTATTTTAACAAAAGGGTTTGGGGCAAATAGGTTAAAAGGAGAATCTCCCACTTTTAATTCCTGTTTCCTGGAGGAAAGGAGGAGATGCCTGCCTCTGCATTGGAGCCTAAACTCTGTATGGGCAATTCCTGACCTGCTGGACATCACAGGGCCTTCAGCCTACTCCGCAGCAGGGAGCAGCACTGTGGGGTGTTTCATGGGCCCAAGGCATATGAGAGACAAAGGACAGACTCAGTCCTTTCCTCTTTCATGCAGCCTCTCTGCAGCCAGGTAATACCTCCTTTTGCATGTGCTGGAGCTGGCCCAAAGTGGCTGGGACCCCTTGCCCAGCAGCACTGCCATACACTATGCCAGGCTGCACATGTGTAAGGGTGTGCCTGAGCCTCACACACATCTGTAGGAACCTGAGCAATGATATATCACTTCAGCCTCACTTCAGCCTCATCCCAGGTTTGTTTGTGCATGTAAGTATTTTCACAGCCTTACAAATGAACAAAACTTCTTTCAAGCAGTGATAGTGTCACAAGGAAGTGGAAGACTTGGAACATCAACACTGTAGCTCCAGTCTATCAGCCTGGGAAGCCCCTGCCCTGTGCATCACTACTTGCAGCTGACCTCAACAGGCATATCCCACTGTCCTCTTGGGTCCTCACAGTTGCAGCAAGTCCAGGAAAACATGTGTAAGCTGGACCTCTGGGAATTGCAGACATCTGAGGCACACTGGGTGTTGTAGGTGTTACTGCCCCTGCCTTTTTGCTCTCACCCCAAAAGCAGGCAGCAGATGCTGACTCACACTTCACTAGCTCCCAAGTTACAGCCACTGAGGAAGGAGAGAACCAGCTTGCAGAAAGGGGATGGTGTGTGAAGTGTGGCTGCAGATACTGGTCTCAAGCTAGTGCTGCTGCGGCTGAGGACCCAGCCAGAGCAGCAGAGCAGGACAGCAGCAGCTTGTGCAACCCCACACACTGCTGTGGGCAGCTCTCAGGCTGTGTCAGAGCTGGGGCTGAAGCAAGTTTCAGGCAGGTTTAAGGCAAGATGGTGTAGTGATGACTGAAGGTCCTGGCTAGCTGTGTAGCCACACACTGCTCTGAGCTATCATCCAGCCTGGCCAGGCTTCTTTGCCTGTTGCTGAACAATACAGCAGGCTGCCACAGCCCCATGCCTTGGTGTTCCCATCTGCAACCCAGAGTCCATAAAACTTCTCTTGCTTCATGGAACATTGCAAAATGTTTGGACCCAAAGCTCTAGCTAAGAGCCAGCACTACTGGTGTTCAGCTGATGATGCTTAAGGTAAAACTGCAGCAACCCTGAACTTGGGGGAAGGAGAGAAGGAAAGAAAACCTCTTCATGTGGACTCATGCCAGCACCACAGCTGAATGCATAAATGAAAAAGATCTTAATTTTGGAAAGGGTGGGCACACTGAGGCCATTGTAAGGCAAAGCAAAACAGCCGAGCTGTGACCAGCTAGTGGCCACAACTGGCAGCCATAACTTCCCCACTCACAGCAAAGCATCGTTCACCAAGAGGCAGCAGTGGCTAAACTGCCCTGAAAGAATCCAAGAAACAAATCTTGAGTGGACAGCCAACCTCCTTTGCTGCCAACCTGGCAGTGGCACAGTGGCACAGGAGGAGCCAGCATCCGATGGGATGGGTGCATGAGCTGGGTGCATGAGCTGGGTGCCTCCACACAGCAGCAAGGGGAGGGCAGCACAGAGCTCTGCTCTGGAAGTCACCACGATTAGAAATGACTGCTTGTCCAAAGTATTATGACCACCACTTCAACTGCTCCTCTCTGATATACTGTGGTTTCTTTATCCAGCACCTGAGTAAATCAAGCACAGAGAGCACCAGAGGCTGCATGATGTTTTTACCCATTAATCTGTCTTTGCAGCACCCCCGGGTTTAGAGCAACTAAACTTTTGAGTTCTAACAAAACCAGCAGCTTGTAATCCAGACTGCCTGAATCAGAAGAGTACAAATCTTGAGCTTCAACCCCCGGCTTTAATTTCCTTCAGCAATTTATCACCTCTTTGCAGCTCACACATACAGAACAACCAGAAAAATTTCTTAACACCCCTTTGGCGAGCCACACGGAAGCAACTGCCACAGTATTTTTTTATTATTGTTTTCAGGGCCTATGGCAAAGAAGACCTAAAAAAAAAAAGAGCACCCAAACTAAACTAAGAAGGAAAAAAAATTAAGTACTTACCTTCCACAGGCAAGACACATGCAAAGAGTGTGAGAATCCACATGAAAGGGCAATTTTATTTTTTTTTCCAAAAGAATTTCCCTGGAAAACATATTGAGAATAGTGTCACCTCCAAATATGTATTTATACTATCTACCTACACACATGTGTTTGTCTGTGTATCTATTATATATTTATACAAATTATTTTAAATGTAGTAGAGCAGGAAAATGGGAAGTAAAATTCAGTCCCTGCTCCAAATCCACTAGCACCGCATATTAATTTAATAATTTTTCTATTCTATTGCTCTGGTCTCCCATTTAAATCTCAGAACAAACTCAGGCAGCCTATGTAATTTCAGGACAGATGGATTTGCCCTTGTTATTTCCCATTCAGACAGCAAAGGATTCTCTAACGAGGTGAATACTTGGGGCTCAGGTTTTTGCTGCTCCATAGCCTAGATTCTCATTTTACAGTGCTGTGAAGTGGTGGTGAAATGATGCCTTACTAAATGGCAGTATTTTACACCCACTAACCCAACTCTTCAAAGCAGTGCTAATGACTATGCAGAGAGCAGAGCCAGAAGAATCAGACCTTTGGTGTTTATGGCCAGGAAAAGTGAGAGCAAGTGCAGCTCACTGTACTTGCAGCGCTGCAGCCCTGCCACACAGAGGCTTGTGCAGCTCGTTTGGTTCTCTGCATGATCTGCTTGTAGCCATGCAGACAAACAGCCTTCTTTGGGCTAGGTATGCTATGCCTTCTCTAATTTGCTCTTTCATTGACAGGTTTTGTGGCCAGGACTTGATGTCAAAGGTGATGCCTCTTATTCAAGAGCCACCTTCCCTCACCATGCCCAGCCCAAGGATACATTAAATGCTAGAAACAAACCCAGACCAGCTTTGAGACCAGCACACAACAGACACCTTCCCTGGGGCTTGTAACCCTTTCATCGCTGAGATTTGTGCCTTGCATCCCACACAAGTGTGACCAGGTTAATTAATTCCCTTGACTCACCCTTATCATTCTTAACTCTGTGCTTTGCTGAGATTAATTTCCACAAAACTACATCGAAAAGCAAAAATGTTATTCCCAACCCACATTTCTTCATTAGGCCTGCCACCAGAGTACTGAGCAGAAATACCCCACTGTTTCCAGCTGTTTGACATACCCATGTCTCTGTTCAGAGCTTCTTGTCTGACTTTCAGATCTCAAGTTCTTCAAGGTGGGGAGTATCCTTCTATTGGGAATCTGCCAGTCTGCCAGTATAGTGGAGGCCTGACCTCAGAGCAAACACAGACTAATCTTTCATCTCTTATACAGAGTAGAAAAAAGAATTGTGCCCAAATCACTTCAACTAGTCTTCTGTGAAATGTTTTGTTACACTACAGGGCGAACACTTTACATGGGACAGGTAATGGTTCCCATTACCCTTTGCTCTTGAGACTCTTCAAACATCATGTCTATTGCAGAGGAAAAAAAGCATTCATGCAGCTGCATTTTGTTCTCACAGCCTCTCAGTAAGTGGCAAATTCCCTCTCATCTATCTGTGCCCTTGATGGGCTTGCAGAGCCCACTGAGAGGAGGCTGACATGCAATCCACTAAGTGCCAGCACTGCAGTTCCCTGCTGTGCCCTATCTCCTGCACACGCAGAGACATTTGCCAGCTTGGGGCAGTGGTGTGTTGGCACTGGGGTATCAGTTCCTCCTTTCAGAAACAGGAAATATAATGGATGTGTTATTTTTCTTCCTGGGACCACCTACTTACTGTTGGCCCTACAGCACTGTTAATGTGCAATCCAAACACTGCCCAGTTTACTTACAGACAAGTTTTCCTCTTAAGACCTATGTGCTTTGTACTAGAAATATGTATGAGCATGTGAGTTTCTACTGCTAATACCAGAGGCACAAGGGAGTGTACATGGGTGCAGATGGATGGTGCTTGCACAGTAAACCCTATGTAATCCAAAATAAAATATGGTACCAGTCAGTCATTGTGTCACTTCAGATTTGCCTTTTTGTTTTCTTATACCACATATAGTGCATTTCCAGAAGTTCTTCCACAGCACACAGGATTTCCTTGGAGAAGGAGAGAGATTCGTCAGAGAGCATTTGTCTGCTTCATTCATCTGCTTTGGCATCTTATTGAGACTCCTAAGCTGCCTGCCTTAAATTCTCTTTATGAAGTAAACTTGGTTTACTTCTGTCTGCACTCCAGGCTGATTTCAGACTAATTATTATTCCTGAGTTAGAGTGAAAAATCAAGCAATGTAATTTTCCTGCAATGCAAACTCAGAGTAACTGACCCCCTGGGGCAGGCTTAGTGAGGGATTTGATCCTGTCCAGCAGGGAAGAGGGATAGCACCATGTGGCCAAGTGGCAATGGTCATGAGATAAGGTATGGAGAGGCAGGAGGTAGACCTCAACACCTCCCTGTGCTCAAACCATACCCATCACTGCTGTTGGCAGGAAGGGTCACTAGAATTGACACCAGTTTGGGAACCTACAACTCTTTACAAATACCCATGGGAACTGATGCAAAAATGGTTTGGAACCAAAAATTCAGTAGTGCTGCAAAGGTTGGATAAATTTGCACTAGAACAAGAAGACCAAGTAACATTGGCTGTGCCCTCTACCTGAGGAACTGCCTCTGCTTACAGCATCAGGCTTCTGACAGTGCAGCTGATAGGGATACCCCCAACTAAATAAGCTGTACTGGTCATTGCTTTTACTTTTTCCTTAGTGTAACTGCATCCACAAAAGGCTTTTGGTAGTACAGAACTGCTGTTTTAAAAAAAAAATCACACTTCAAATCAAGAGTATTTTTCTGGTAAGAGTTGCTGGAGTGTGATCTTTAAAGCACTTTACACTTGTGATTCTCCTCTGTCGTGCTCATCCCGCACCACAGCACTGCAGGAATCAGGAGCACTCACACAACATCAGTAGGCAATCTTCCCTGGTCACAGCATGTGCCCAAAGTGTATATTAAACACCCATCAATATTTGGCATGAGGAAACTATTTGCCATCCCACTGTCACCCAAAGACATTTCAGCGCTCAAGCTGTACCTGTACAGATTTAAATTAAACCTGCACCTATACAGCTTTAAATTCAAGCTGCCAGGGAGTGCTTTTGGCCACCGGGGCCAGCCAGCACAGTATGGCCTGTGTCTATGCTACCGGCTGCTCTCCGTTTCCAAAACCTGCCTCCGGTCTGGTCACTGGGAATGGCCCATGCTGGCTCCCGAGCACTGCCTGCGACCTGCTGGGAGGGCTGCTGCCTGCTTGGACCGGGGAGCAGCACAGATGACCGAGTTCCCGTCCCAGGGATTTTCCCTGCCGCTGTTTTTTGACTCAGATGGGCACAGACGAGGCGTCTGCACAGACTGCAACACGTGCTGAAGGGCTTCGCTTACGTTATTGCACAGGAGGATTAGGACTCCATAGGCTCGGGTCAGCAAACAGTCTTCACAAGGAACAGTTCAGCAAAGCATTTACACATAAGCTTGGCTATGAGTCAGCTAAAATCTGGGATAAAGAAGCCCTGTTTCTGTGCTTTTCCATAGCAAAGTGGAAGACCAGTAGGAAATGCAGGTCCTCTGGATGCCTCCTGCAGCTTTGCAGCATATGTGTGGTAGCCGTCATGAGGTCCACACAGAACTTAACCAGAACCTGCCTGCTTTGAGCATGAAGATGGTGCCCCTGTAGGTCTGTCCTATCCCTCAGATCTCTCAGTGACTTGTCAGCTCTTCAGAGATGAAGAAATGGAGAAAAGAACAACAAGGAAAACTCTCCAGGGGTAAATAATGATTTTTACTAGAGCAATTAAGACAGCTGGAAATAACTGACTTTAAAGAACATAATTTTTAGAAATTAATGTTTCTGAAAGGTTATCCCTTTTTTCCAACTATCACTTGTGCTAGTAACACAAATTGCCTCCCCCTTGCTCTTCTTAGACCAGCCTAGCTGTTACTGCTAAAATTACTCTCACTCTCTGCAGAGGAGTAGATCACCCAAAAGAACCACACCTGCTGCTTCTAGACATGATGCAAACACTTCATACCAGTGCCAGAGCAATCTGCCTCCCTTTCAATAGCATAATCCCATGAAACCAGAACTTGAGGACTAACCAGCCCAGCTATTAAAATACTCATGTCTAAAGCAGGGAGTAACTTCCCAATCCATTGTGTGAGCATCATGTCTGCAGATAACAAAGCCTACTGGTTGGATAGACATGAGATTAGATTAGATTAAATTAGATTTGATTAGATCAGAATTAATTCAAGATGGGTACTTTATTATCTCTTGACAAGGTTCATGCTCTCATCCTGGGTTTTCAGGGAGCCTTGAAGCATCTTGAATGTTTAGAAAATATAAATACATTTATATTCTACCCAGAATTTGTGATTTTGTGACTGTTAAAGATTTAAGAGGGGACTGAGGTGTAAAACCAAATTTTAATACCATTCAAAACAGATGTACTGTATTACCAACACTGTTGGAAGTGCTAAATGGCAAGGTCACATGGACAATTTTTAGCTGGGAAGGAGAGAGGCACTTGCAGTCTAAGGGATAAATAAACACTGCATGTTTAAAGGTTCTCACAGTAAAAAATAAATACCTTCTGAATACAATGATTCCTCTCTCAGGACATGGTTATTTGTTTGCACCATACAAAACCAACAGCAGCATAATATTCTTAACCTAAAATAGCTGCTATACTTCTGTTCTGAAGGTTGTTAGACCACATTTTTGCATATCCTAAAAGTCTGAGTGCATCAGTGAACTACAGAAAACTTCCCTTATGTTTAGCATGGACAGGATTCCTCAGCTTCCCCTTGCTCTCCCTTCTTTTCTGCTGAAATAAGGGCTCAAGTCCAGACACTTTAGGTTCCCTCAGCAGCCCTGGAGGCTCTTGCTGCTCTCCATGCATATGAGGGGAAATGCCATGCTTCTGGATTTTGCTTGGGAGCTTTCTATGAAGAATTGGGAGAAAAGGCAAAGTGGACACTTCTCATCAGGGGAAGTAGGACCACTGAACTTTCTCAAGGAAGTTTGCTTTGTATACTTACACATCTGGAATTTTGAAATTGTCACATATACACATGTAAGAGCTTCACTCCTGTGTTCTCCATATCTCCTTATCCCTCAAAAGGTTTTCCGGAGTTAAACAGGAATTAACTTCAAGGTTCATCCACAAACTGTCTGTTCTATCAAGGGACAAGGTCATTAGATGCATGTGCAAAACAGCAGAATGAAGGACAGGGCTGGAAGGTTTTCCTAAGATTCTCAGGCTCCTCACTGTCTACAGAGGGCATCAGAGAAACAACTTAAGTCACTTAAGTGACTTAAAAGGCAAAAGCAAAATAAATTCTCCAAACACCACTGATGTACAGTGATGGGGCTATTCAATCAAGTCATCAGTGGCCTCAGGTTTATCCTGAAGGCATATCAGATCCAATCAGCCTCCTAACTATCTCTGGCTTTTACAGATTTCTTACAGGAAACAAAGGAATTAGGCCATGTTGGTGCCAAGACTTCTCTTTTGGGGAATGCTTCTTATACGTTGTTTGAAAAGTTAACTGCATGGTACAAGTTGCTTTTCTGTGTTCTTGGAAACCCATGGTCACAAGCAGATAAATTTAAGTGAGTTCTAAATGCAAGGGCACATCCACATTTGTGTGTTAAGAATGGTTCAACCTAGTAAGAAGAAAAAAAACCCTTGAACCCGATTTAAGGTATTCTTGTGTTTCCTTCTGTGCTTTATTTGTTTCACTGGCTGCAGTGCTCCTTCACCTTCCATTGATATTGGAGTGATGAGGCAGACTGCATCCATCACTCAGTCACATTTCAGGGAAGTCACCACTGGCATGGCACACCTCAAAATATCCCTCCTTGGGCTGTCTCTTCAAACCTGCCACAGGACCACAGCGGCTTTTGTGCAGTTCAAAACAGTTTATCCTCTCATGAAAAAGAGATGGAAGAGGAATGTGAAGGCAGACACATACTGGGTTTGTGGGCAACATCGAGAGGCTTCCTTTGGATTCTCTCCCATGTCCTCCTCTTGCTCTGCACAGTGTGGTTCACATCCATCAGATACAACCTGCACACAGCTCTGTGGTCCACACCACATTTTGACTGAAGCTAGTCATAATTTTAGGAACTGGGAATTAATCTGCATTTCTGTGGATTTACCTTTGTCTGCAACTCTTGCATCCTCTTGGATAAAAGGACAAATATATTTTGAGGTGCTGTTTAACTGTCTTCACATGTCCTGATAAAATACTGCAGTCAGGTGCTGCCCTTCATCTCTTCTGTGTACAGGCACTGACAAACAGCAGCAAAGACAGAAGTGCAGATACAGAGATAACATATGGTCACCTCGAAATTTGGCATGACTCTTGTCTATTGAAGCCACTGAGATTGCTTCCAGTGAGTGGGCAGAGGATTTCAGATATGACATTTAAAAGGCACAAGCTAGAAGCTTTAAACTATAATGTGTTACTAACGGAGCTAAAGCAGTCTGACAGCCCCTAGCAGACATGAGGCAGCCTGGGAGCTCTGTCTCAGCTGCTTTGCTTGGTCTCCACCTGACAGCAGCAGCCCCTGAGCCTCAATAGGTACAGACACAACTCCTGGGAGACATTATTGGGAATGTGTTTTGCTTTTATTCCTGCTTTAAGTTAAACTCTTTGCCTTAAGCACCCATGGTGGCAGGTGACAGGTTTCCATTTATTTTGCTTCAGGTGAGGGTACCAACCACTAGGTTTCAGAGGCAGCACATTTGTAATGTGAGTCACCACAACAGCGCTGGTTTAAGCTATTTTGTCATAAGTGTGGCTTTTGAGCACTGGTGGCATAACTTAAAGCACAAGAGGGGAAACAGCCTGGCCCTGAGTAGATTAAGTGACTACAAATGGCAAATGCATTGTCTATCAGCGCTGAAATGCAAGCTGAAATAAGGCCACAGCACACCCTAAGTCTACACTGATGGTGCTAGTTAGGATGGTTTGCTTTTACCAAAAAAAAGCATCCTGAAACTTACACTGTGCTGTGCTCTCATGTAATTTTAATAGAAGCTATTTCACAGTTGTTTGAGGCCATTTTGTTACAGGGGTGGGCAATATAGGGAAAAAGAAAACAAAATCCAATAGCAAAATGACCTAGAGATAGACGGTGATATAGAATTGTAGGATCATCAAATGGCCTGGGTTGGAAGGGACCTTAAAGATCATCTAGTTCCAACCCCCTGCCTTGGACAGGGACCAAGTTTCACTAGACCAGGTTGCTCAGAGCACCATCCAATCTGGCCTTGGATGCTCCCAGGGATGGGGCATCCACAACTTCTCTGGACAATCTTTTCCAGTGGCTCACTACCCTCACAGTAAAGAATTTTTTCTAACATCTAGTCTAAATCTACCGTCTTTCACTTTAAAGCCATCATCCCTTGTCCTGTCACTACATGTTCTTGTAAAACATCCCTCTCCATCTTTCTTGTAGGCTCCCTTTAGGTACTGCAGGGCTGCAATTTGGTCACTCTGAATCCTTCCCTTCTCCAGGCTGAACAAACCCAATTCTCTCAGCCTTTCCTCGTAGGTGAGCTTCTCCATCCCTCTAAACAACTTGGTGTCCCTCCTTTGGACTCACTCCAACAGGATGATGTTTCCTTCAGTGTGATGTGTAGAACAGCCCATGCAGCCAGGTCTCACCTCTGCTTCTGTAAAGCCTCTTCTAAACATGCAAGTGGCAACCATGGTGGAGAGGAGCCTGGTTTTTCACAGACATATATCAGGAAGATATCACATGCAAGTGCAGGTATATCAATATAAATGCACCTTATGACATGCATGTAATTTCCCTTCCTCAACCAGAGTTGCTACAAAATCACTACAGCCTTTAATCTGGCCTGAGCCTCTGCAGGGAGGAGTATTACTTTAGCCAGACAAATTGACCTTATTATCCTCAATACACTTCAGCAGCTTAAGCACCTTGTCAAGTAGATTTTTAGCAGTAGAGGGCTCTTTAATTTAGCTTGCAAAGGCACGACACCATGCTATGGCTCAGGGAAAGTGCTTTTGGATAATACCCAGTAAATAGGACTGGATTACTGATGTTCACTTTCATAGTATGCTTCATTTGCTAATTTATCATAGTTCTAAGATTCCTCTGGCCATGTGCTCCCCTGTGCCCCCATTTAGAGTTTGGGGTAGAGTGTGGGGTCTACCTCATCTCTGTTGCCCATGGAGGTTTTGTAGTCCAGCCCCAGCTGGTCTGGTGGAGGCAGATCCCACTGCTGCAGCAGATGTTTCTGCTCCCTCAGATGTGCCAAATCCTACTTCAACTGACTGCATGGTCACATGCTGTCTGAGGAGGTAGAAGCCACAGTGTGAAGAGGCAACACTTAAGTTAGTTTTGGGTTTGCCCTTTCTTTTTTTTTCCCCAGGTCACAGACAAAACTATTCGGGATGGACCTGAATTTAATTTTTGTACCTCACAATAGGAAGAGTGATGAACTGAAAATGTGCTCTGTTTTTCTCCTTAAAGCTTTAAATCAAACACACCTGAAAAATGTGATCTAGTTCGAACAGATACTAGAAATCACCTCAAAATAATGTCCTTCTGTAGTCTATCTGTCTATCTAATGTCTGTCTATTAATCTAAAGGTAACTGGCAGGTATGGGGAAACCTTACTGTTCTTCTGCTAGACCAGTTACTGCAACAATGAAAATGTGTTTTTTGAAGAAGTCTTAAGAAAAACAACTGAGAACTTGCAGGTGATGACTGAGGAGGTCCATCTTGCTTCCTTGGCAGTGAATGTGAAGGGCAGCATAATGCTGCTCTAACTTGCCCCTTTAGAAGAAACTGGAGAGTTGATGTGATTTTCACCATTTTAGGTCACTCTCAACTCTTTCCAGACTAATTTCTGAACTTGACTTCTAACCAAGAGCTCAGCACAAAGCTGAAGTGTATCTGAAGACTGGACAAAATTAACTGAATAGGGTTTAGAAGTTGGACTACCCCAGCAATATGTGTGGGGTGACATGGAGGCAGTTGCACACAGCAGGATTTTTCAGAGGTTATGTTATTAGTCAAAAGGTTACGTGTGGGAGTAGAACTTAGATTTAAGTAAACATAAGAACTTAGATTTAAGCAAAGCTTGTCTTTTTCATTCCCTTTTGTTATTCCACTTAGCAATAACCAGTAGGAATATACTGCTTTATGAAAGATTCAGAAACTTGCAATAATTTTAGAGCAGTAAAAGAGTAGTAATGGAAAAAGACCAGCAATAAAGTGAAAGTGAAGCAAAAGGACAGATTTGAGCCCTCCTTTCTCTTTAAGATAATTTGCATTGAGCTCTGCTCACTTTTCCGGGTAAGTCCCAGTCCCAGTCCTTTGCTCATCCCACATTCCCCTTGCAAACTCTGAGCTCCATTCCAAAATAAAGCTCTTTCTGATGTCATCAAGCAAGTGATGGGTTTGTACAAATGCAAGCATTTAATTATTTTGACAGCCACCTTTCCAGGTCCCATGATTTCTCACTGAACTGCTTAGTAGAAGCTTCCTCGATTATGTCTGGACAGGTTGCTTTTGTACCAAGGTGAAGTTTTTATCAAAAGAAAACAAAGCTTTAATGGCATTACAAAAGCTCTTCAGAGCTCTGTATATCTTCAATCATCAATCCCTCCTCAAAGATACCAAGGATGCTCAGAAAGCACACCCAGGCAAAATGAAACGACAAAATGATGACAGACTGCAAGAATACCAGGACTGGCATTAAATTAAAATCTGTATATAAAAAATCAGTTTTCACAGAATATTCTGATTAGAAAGGGACCCATAAGGATCATTGAGTCCAACTCTTAAATGAATTTCATACAGGGATTGAATCCGCATCCTTGGGGCCAGGAATCAGCTGTTCCCACAAGTTTTCAGACTCAAGAAGCAGTGAAACCAGAAAACCAGTTGCAGAAATACAAACATCAAAACAACTTCAGTCAAGACAAAGCCAATTTCAACCAAGATGAAGTCTATATCTCGAGGAAAATCTGCAAAATTTTTGGTTTGGGGTTTGTTTGATTTTCTTTCTTTTTTTTTTTTTTTTTAATCTACATTTAAACAGAATCAAAACCACAGGGGGAAAAAATTGTTTTACAGTGTTTTCAGCTCCTGGAAACTTCAAAACATGATCCAAACAGATGTGGAAATAGAATTAAACCAGTAATAAACCCATTGTCAGTCTACAGGATTCTAAACCAAAGTAGATTCTTAATATTCCTCAACATTTTGAAAGTTTCAAATCCAGTTTGCCCCTTTCTTGTAGAGGCAATGCTTCAAAAGCTCAATAAGTTTAGAGCACTGGTTCTTGGTTTGTCTCTGTCCAGTTTAAATACAGATCATGCAGTAATGTAACTTTTTCCACTACTAAATTAGGAACATAAAAATCTCCACAGATATTTAAAATAAGTTTAAATTACTTAGATTATGTTGTATCAGCTAAAATATAAGATTATCAGTAATAATATAGTATTTTTACACAAAAAAGGAGGCTTCTGTAAGGCTTCTGATTGTTGTCTGCATACAAAATACATTTTTCTAGTCCCTGAGGCTAGAAAATTGCAAAAATTCATACAGAAGACAGATGAGAAAGGAGAGACCTGACTCCTGTGGATGGGACCTTAATAATTAAATCTGAAATCCAGCATGTTTTTATTTTTATACTATGCAGCTTTAATTCCAGATTAGCACTTCAGAGAAGGGACTTCATTCTTAGAAATGCACCAGTTTAAACACTTGAAGGTGAGAGAGACACAGAAAAACTTGTTTTTAAGTAAAACCAGAGCATCCTCAGCCTTTCTATGGAGGAAAAAACAATGGGAAAATAGGGACAATTTCAAGTCATCTTAATGTGTCACACCACAGTGACACAGAAAGACCACAAAGCTCAGATCTTCACGGCTGATATTTATGGGATGGAGATAAGCACATCAGAA
>VZRX01018956.1:0-61250 GCA_013398075.1 Notiomystis cincta | reverse complement strand
TAAAGAAGTAGTGACCTCTACTAGGAAAATTAAGTTCAAAAGAGAATTGTAAGTGCTGCAGATGATGGGTATGTTACTCCCTGATCTCTCTATACTAGCTTTGGTCTTTGTGACCGGGGGATGTGAACAGGACCAGACTTGCACAGTCCTTGAATTAACAACAGTGGTGTCTAAGAACCTCCTCAACTGGTAAATCAGCAATGCCCCTCACACCTTCCATGCACATCAAAAGCCACAAGGGCCATGAGTGTGGCACAAGCCTGTACTGTCCTGTGCCAAACAAGCAAGGCAAAATCAAGGTGGGGGAAAGGAAAAAAAAGTCATTAAATCCAAATGCAAATCATTTGTACATCAATATGTTAAAAATCCTGCTGTTAAAAAGAGCAGGCAGCTTACGGAAACCACTTCTCCTTAAAGCTGGCAGTGTATCAAAATGTTTTTAAAAATAATCAGAGAGGTGCAAACCACCAAGGGGACTCTGCTGCTTGCAAACTGGAAAGTGGCTTGTACTGCTCAGGGCATGACTGATTTTGGCGCTGCTGTGGGTCAGCACACTTCCCTCGTGAGCCTGAGATACGGATCTCTGCCAGTTGATGGAGCCAGCACCGGCCCCAGGGCTGCCCACTGCAGTGGGCTCTGCAGGGACACGCAGCAATCCAGGACGAGCTTTCCACCACGCAGTGCCCGACAGGCTGGCAGTTCTCCTCATCAGCAACAAAGAGACGTTCAGACATGGATTTGTTTGGCCATGGATGGTGACCTTGGGACCCCTTACATTTCAGGCAGGGCTGTAGCACTCCAGGGGAGTGCAGCAGGATGGTGTGGTCCACAGCAGGCTCAGGGTGCCAGTGCATGCCATTTGGGCTAATGGAAGTGTTGGCTCTTTCCGTGGTGTTTTCTTCCCTAAAAATTACTCGCAGCAGGAATGTGCCCCTTGTCCACTTATGAAGCAAAGGATGGGCAGAGCAACTGCAAAGGCTCAGCCCTGAACGGTGACTCAGAGCTGGGCCTCAGCTTCACCTCCTGCAGCTATGATTTCATGGTATAATATGTTCGGTGGTGACACCGGGGTGGTGACCTGCGTCCTCCCTGGGCTGCTGATCCTCTGGTGCTCTGGCACCTCCTGCAGCAGCTCGGGTTCGTCTGCAGCCGGCTGACAGGATCCCTCCCTGCCATTCCCAGGGATCACCAGCAAGGTGGTTTCAGGGGAAGGAGCCAGCTCTGGTTGCAGAGCGGTGCTTTGCCAGGGGGCACAGCCGGGTCAGCCATTGCCCCAGCTCGCCCTGGTCCGTGCCCGCCGCCGGGCTGCGGATGCTGGACAAAGGGATCCGCGGCTGTCTTGTCCTGCCTCCGCAGGTTCCCACCCGCGCAGCCAGTAAGGCCTGACAAACAACAGAGGTGCTCTGCTAGGGCTGTCAGAAACAAACAGCGCAATTACCCTCTGCCGGATTGCTTCAAGTTGCAAAAAAAAGATGACAAACAAAACACACAACAGATCCCCCTCCAGGCCCGCGGAGCAATCAAGAGGAGGCTGACAATGGCAGGGCCCCTGCGGGCCTGTGCCAAGGACACTCACCCCCAACAACAAGCACACGCTGCTGCCTCGCAGAGCCCCTGGCCACCCGCCATCCCTTTTGTCTAGCACGTATGGAGCCCATCCTTGCTTGCAGACCGCCCTGGCTATGCCAAAGCTGCATCTACCACCGTCCTCCTTGCCAAGGGTTCAGTACCTCTCCCTGCTGCAATCTCAACCCTCCACTGTCAGCTCCTGCCCGTGCAGCAGCAGCAGCAGCACCATCTCCTCCTCCTCCTCCTCCTCCTCCTCTTTCCCGGGGAGCTGGGTGTGACACAAGGGTTAACATGAGTAACCCAGAAATGAGTCAGCAAGTTCCTTGCCCCCGCAGTCACTGCCTGGTTTCCAGAAATGCTGACTGTTTCCAGATCAGCCCAGCATCTGAGGAATAAATGGAAACGTGACTCCGAGCCTCAAAAGTTGATGAACACGTAGCTGAGCACTGTGCTCCCCCGGCCAACACCTCGAAGTGGTATGTAAGAACCTAGGATCACTTTTTATTCAGTGTCAATTTGACAACCAGAGCTCTTCAGCAGCGTGCATTAGGTCTGTGCATTTAATGTAACTCATTCACTCCTGCAATACTGAAAAGTGCAATGCAAACTCCACCGATTGCACTTGTTTCTGTGGCTTGCAGCCCCCATCCTACCTCCCTTCCCTGCCAGCATTTCCTTAAAAAAAAAAAAAGAAAAAGCACAAGGAGACAATGGTTTTGATTAAGTAGAAAAACATTTGTTCTTTTCTCACCTAACTATGAAGATATGATGGTCAGGACTGATGGGATTAGGAGGTTAAGGCTGGTCTGGCTGATTACTGGGGCACTTGTTCAATGGGCTAACCCCATCTCTCACAGCTTCTAAGCAACGCATGAAGCCCAAAGAAGAGAATGTGATCTCTGTGAGCTGCAAGAGAGGCAGGAAACACTTTTTCTCAACATACATCAATGTTTCCACTTCCAGACCAGGAGGAAGTCCTCCACAGAAGGACTTCAAATTGAAATGTTCAGTCGGTACACAAGATAATCAACATTTTTAGGATTTCAAGGAACACAGCTAATGGCCCCTGTGGTATAAGTTGCAGACATGGGACACTTTTTAACTTGATTGTGAAGTACTAGAAGCAAATGTTCACATTGCTATGATTTCCCACAAATCTAAGCACTGTTTTAGAGACAAATGCAATGTACTTTTATAATGAACCTAAATTTGGAAATGAGCACCTTACATCATAAGGGTCTACATATCACACTCAGTGTCTGCTGACTTTAAGCATTTTCAGCCAGTACAGATTATCATAAGTCTCATGAATGTGCTACCTCCTCTAAAGGTCTGTATCCTAAAATTGTCATTTGATGACAAGCCCAGGTTCTTGGCTGCTTGCTTTTTTCTTTTTTTTTTTCTTTTTTTTTTTAGGACAAAAAGCAAATCAAGCAGATTCACATTCACTCATGCTAATTAAACAGCCCACACAGATGTTTGTAGCGTGGTCAATGTAGCGCTTGAAACTTGGTTTCTGGTATTTATTTTGCAAATTTATCAATAGCAAAAAGTCAAAACCAACTGGGAAAAAACTGAGATTCAGTGGGGAAGGGGGGAAATAAAACAAAAAATCTGAAGCTGTTTCAACAATTTCCCTTTGTTTTGTATATATTTTTATACTTTTTTTCCAAGAAATATTGATTGTTATTTACATGAAAAAAAGATGGCAACATGTACAAAGAAAAGGCATGGAGCTTTTACACAAACATAAATGAATAATGCACCTAAAAGCACTGTATATTTCTGTGCATGATTTTATCAATTTTTAAAATGAATTCTTTTTGCTGAATTATTTTTTCCCCTAATTTGTCCATTTCTCCCTGCCCACTCTCATTCCAAGAACTACTCTCTCATGTTATATCTAAGTTCTCATTTAACATAACATACCTTACAGCCATTCAGACTTAAATTCTGCTTATTAAAACTGATTTCGAGTGATTATTTTAATTTTGGCTCACCCATTCACATAAATTTAATTTCTCCAATATTAGGTTCCAACAGTCCCCATTTGCAGCTTGTGAGTAATTTTTAATGTACTTTTACCACAAATGAAAAAATTTAAAACCCCGCTAGTTTATTCAACTAAGTCTCCATTAGTCATCATGAACCATATAACTAACAAATAGGTGTTTTATTTCATATACTCATTGGGTGTTCAGGGTGAGGGTGGAGGTATGAGTGGGAGAAAAGAGGTTATTGAGGTTAAAAAGAGGAACGTATGACTGTGTACACCCCTGGTACTTGTGCTGCTTATTCCCTCTTTGCTTTGTGTCGTATGCTGGTAGGCACAGAGCCAGCACTCTTGCACAGAGATCAGTTGCTTTTGTAGCAATTTCTTCTGCACATTTTAGCTATTGGATGTGGTTATCTCTGTGGTTTTATTTCAGCATGTACAAGTCCAAAATACAACATTCATTTTGGCATATGTCTGTATTTTCCCACAATATTTATTTAGCATGCTTAGCTATAAAATGGAAGGTGTGTTACTTGAAGTTCCTCTAAATTTGTGTTGAGTTTATTTATGCCTAATATACACTCACAAAGGCAACAACACCCAGACAAAAGCATATATCTGTATCAAAGGGGTGGACTTTCCCTCTGTGCTCTCCTCTGAATATTATCAGTATGGAGAGCTCTGCACAACTGAGAAATCACAGATTCCAGAGACTTAATGCCCTGGCCTGTCTGAGTTCTGCACAGTCTGAGAACCAGCAAACAAAAGCAAGACAATTCAGGGCACGCTCAGTCATCCTGCCAGTGCAGTCATCTTCATACAATAAAGTGGTCACTGTTCTCAATCTGCTACGTGCCTCTGCCCCTGTCCCAAAGCCCTGCTCTCACTTTTGCCAAATATCTCTGGGTAAGATACTCTTTGACCTCCTGTGACCTCAGTGTCACCTGCTGAAGATATTCCAGCTGCCCCTGAGGAAACTACCATCTGAATGCAGTACTTTATTCAGCATCTCTGCACGCAGGGGAGCCATGTGATGGTGAGCTGCTCCTCTCTAACAGGCAGATCAGGTGTGGGCTGCAGCTGCACAAGCCCAGGGAGATGCAGGCCAAGGCTCTCTCACAGCCAGGTCAGCCAGCCTGTGTAGGTTTTATTCCAGTTTCATCTCACATTCCCCCAGTAGGATCTCCAGCCAGCACTGGCGGGTGTCTCCAGGCACTGTGCCACCCCAAAACACAGCAGTGTCTACACAGGATCAGGCCAGGGACAGCTCAGCACTCCCAGTGAAACCTGTGGGAGGTGCTGAGCTGGAAGGGCCGCCCTCATGGAAATCTCCACCTCTGCTGGAAACAGAGGTCTTTTCTTCTCTCCTGCCTCATACTTTTCCTGCTCAACTCTAGAGAATTTTGTTCATTATTTATAATTAGAAAGTGGAAAGCAATTACTGTCTTCCCTGTTTTTCATACTCTAAAGCAACACTTAAAAAGCAGAGAAATAACAGAAATCTAGGCCATTTCAAAAACTTAATGGCAATCCTAGACACTACACCTGTCCCTGAATCCCCCCAACAATGTTTGTGGTTTTGCATCACATTTTCCTACGTTAAAAAAATATATTAAAATTATCTTTTTTGTTGCCAGTTGAAGAACCCACAAACAAATGGGCAAATCTGACTAAGTGCTTAAGCAGAGAAAACAATGGAAATGTGTATGCACCAGAGACTGTCAACAGTCCCACAAAAGGAATTGGAAACACAGAAAAAAATTCTTTAAGCTCTTGTAACAACAAAATGTCAAAACCAAACAAATAACAGAAGTGGGAGCTGAGTGTTGACTGTACCTCGTTAAGAGTTTAGTGAGCAAAGCCGTCCCAGCCTTCCCCTGGGGTGCCCCAGTCCAGCCCTGGGACTATCTTGCAGCCTTCAGGGATAACTATTGGGAATGCTTCCTCCTTCCCTCACCCTCCTTAATCATTGTTAATACAATTTGTCTAAACTTCTGTCCTGACTTTCAGATACTGGCATTTGTAGTGCCTGTTTATTTTTCTTCTTATTTTTCTTTAATATTTTTTCACAATCCCCTTTTTATGCTTAACCTAGAATAGGTTATGAATTTCCTGGCTTCTGTGGGTTAGATAGGAAACTCAAAGTTACTATTTTGGTGTAGAATGCAGACATTTTTGTGGTCATATTTATCATAGCTGAGCTAAACTCAACAGGAAACAGCATTTCTATTTGCCTGTTGGCTTGGGGTGCATATCCCACATCTATAGTACAGAAATAACTGATAAACTGATGGGAAACTGATGAAGGGCAATTTAGACAGAAGGAATTGCAAGGTGATATGCCAGTGGCCCAGGTATATCAAGAAAATACACTGTTGCTTTGCATTCAGGGGTTTGTATGAAGTCAGGACCAGCTACAAAGTCTTGGCTACCACACTGCCCTTGTTTTATGCTCAAGTAGGAAAGGAGGCTTCCAAAGGGAGACCTGCAGCCTACAGCTTGCCCTCACTTTAATTTTTTTCTTCTCAAGTAACAGTCACAGCTATTACTTTTTTGGTCATAGTAATTCTAAGACAGAGTTGCCAGAAATCCCTGGGGGGAAGAATACAACCTAGGGAGTCAGAAAATACGTATTTATATATTTGTTCTCAATATGTCCACACAGAGCAAAGTTTGGTACACAGGACCTGTGGGAATGCTGCAGCTTGGAAGTTAGAAGGGACAGAAGACTTCCAACAGCACCACAGATCCCTTCTGTCCCTGAGATCAGGAGCATGCAGCAAGGAAACTGAAAAATATCTGTGGTTTGGGTGAGCATGGAGTTGGGTCTCAAATTACAACATTTTGAGGGGAATCTGTGGGAAATGGTGCTGCCTACCTTGTACTGACCCTCTCAAGGTACTGGCCTCTCCTTTCCTCTTTTAAAAGAAAATGTTTCTTCAAGTTAGTCCCCTACATGTCCTAGAATTATGACTAAACTCAAAGACAAACATAATTTGTACAACACTCTTGTAGGTTTATCTCATTCTTACTCTGTCCAACCACAATTCACTCACTCTTCCTCTGATATACTACAGCTCTGGGACCTCAAGAACTACCTGTATCTCCTTACTTAGGTAGGCATGGGGGTGGAAAGGGCTGTAATGGAGTAATACTCCTCATTCATCCCTTTCTGAGCTGAAAGTCCCTTTTCTAAATTTGAAAGTCTTGTTCTGTATGAGAATCTTGGGGAAGCTCGGCACAGCCCTTTTTAGGTTTTATCTTGGTTGATACCTTGTGGTAAAAAGGTTGAAGGGGGTCACATACTTCCTCTGTGATCTCCACCCAAGCCACTTGAAAAAAAAGTGCTGTGAAAACCTGAAGCTCACTTTCTATCAGGCAAGTCTATATTCATGGCATTAAAAGGCAATACTGAATATGAGCCTCAGCAGGGGGGACTGCTAGAAGCAAGGTTTCCATTTGTGTGTGCATCTGGCAGTGCTTTGTGTACCGACAAATTCAAGTTCCCCCACCCTGGCTGCTCCGTCGGCTTTGCCCACCATTTATGTGGCTTCACACAGGGGAGAGAAAAATATATTAAAAATAGGAAAATGTGACTGTCAAACTCCCAATCTTGACAAGTGAAAGTCAGAGAGTAAAAGTGATCTCCAATATCACATGTAATTTAATTTTGTAATGATTGTCTTCTGAATCTTTTTCCTTATTCAATCCCCTTGTTCACGGAAACCTGGGGTATCCCAGGAGTGTTTCATGTCCTAACCAATTAGTGCAATTTAATAGCCAAACCATGACCACAATTAAAAGGACTCTTGGGAAGCAGATCCCTCTCTGTGAATAATGACAGACATTGGGCAGTTTAGGTAGCCAGGGCTGGTTTTGTTTGCAATAGTCCACTACACATCGCTGTTTGCTGAGCCATCTGATCCACTTGTAAGGCAGATCCTAAAGCACCACTTTAGCCTAGTAAACTAGCTACATCAGCTTTGGTTGGCCTGAATATATTGTATAGCATTGCTGCTAGATGAAAAAAGTCAGATATTCCTGGTTAGATGCAAAAAAAATAGATTACTTTAGGTTGGAAGAGACCTTTACAGGTCACCTATTCCAACCATCCGGCAATGAGCTGGAATTTCTTCAACTAGATAAGGTTACTGAGAGGCCCATGCTACCTGGCCTTGAACACCTCCAGGCATGTGGCATCCACCACCTCTCCAGACAACTTGTTCCAGTGTTTCACTACCCTTACCATAAAAAACTTCCTCCTAATATCTAGTCTAAATTGACACTCTTTTAGTTTAAAACCGTTGTGCCTTGTCTTATTACAACAGGCCCAGGTAAAAACTTTCCCCATCTTTCTTAAAGGTCCTATTTAAGTATTGGAAGCCTGGAACAAGGTCTCCCTGGAGCCTTCTCTTCTCCAGGCTGAACAGCCCCAACTCTGTAAGCCTGTCTTCATAGCAAAGGTGTTCTAGCCCTCTGATCATCTTTGTGGACTCACTTCAGCAGGTCCATGTCCTTATGTTGGGGGCCTCAGAGCTGGATGCAGTGTTCCAGGTGGGATCTCAAGTGGAGAGGCAGAATCCCCTCCCTTGCCCTGCTGGCCATGCTGCCTTGGATGCAGCACAGGACATGGTTGGCTTTCTCAGCTGTGAGCACACATTGCTGGGTCACATCCAGCTCTTCATCCACCAGTCCCCCAAGTCCTTCTCAGCAGGGCTGCTCTCAATGAGTTCATTCTCCAACCTGTGTTCATACCAGAGCCTGCCTTGACCCAGGTACAGGATTCTGCACTCAGCCTTGAACCTTGTAAGATTCACATAGGCCTACTTCTCATGCTTTTTCAGGTCCCTCTGGATGGCACTCTGTCCCTCAGGCATGGCAAAAGCACCACTCACCTTGGTGCTGTGGGCAAACTTGTTGAGGGAGCACTTGATCCCACTGTCTGCATCTTTGATGAAGATATTAAACCACACTGGTTCCAATACAGACCCCTAAGGGACACCAATCTGGACCCACTTATCTCCATGTGGACACTGATGTGTTGACTACTGCCCTCTGGATGAGACCAACCAACCAATTCCTTGTGCATGAAACAGTCCACCCACCAAATCCATCTCTCCAATGTAGAGAGAAGGATGTTTTAGGGGACATCAAAGGCCTTAAAACAAACATCCACTAGAAATGTAAGAAGGTTGGGAGAATCAATTCCTTCAGCAAAGGCTAGAAACTCAGAAATACTACTCCATAACTTTCCTTAACCACCTGAGCCAACACATTGTTTGTAAGACAAGGTCAGGAAACAGACTAGGTAACTGATTCTACAGAAAAAAATGCTGTGCTCATTGTATTGAGACCTTACGCAGGCAACTGCATTCCTGCACACAAAGCCATGCTGGCGTAATTCCAAGCACAGGGATTTGATGTCTCTGCTGCTGGAGTTGCAGGCTGCCTTATCAACACTGCTACACACTGCAGCAGCTTCACTGTGACCTGAAGCAGTGTAAAGTGATCAGAAAAGATCACTTTAAAATTCAGAAAACAGAGCCAATCAGGAAGTTTTTAGGAAATGCCTCTTATCTTAGGACATCAAACTCTCCATGGAGATCTTCTGCTGGGTTAGTGCAACTTTCTACTCTCTCATCACTCAGAAGTCTTTGTTAAGATATATTACATACAGGTATGTATCCATTAGCTGTATATTAATTTAAGTTAAGAAGATTCTGCTTGCCTTGTTGCAAGGATCAATCTTATTATTAATCTGACTTATCTTTTCCATTTCACCCTAGTGGTGGTTACTGTGGAAAAGTCATTAACTTGTGGCAATTTTAAGTCTTTGATGCCATTTTGTGTCTGAAGAAAGAATTCCATATGCTCTTTTTGATCCTGAGCTTACCTTTGTTTCTCACATTTCCTGTCTTTATAAATCTGCTTATTAACACTTTCACTGTATTGCCCTATATTCAACACTGTCTCAGTCACACTTCTGCTGAAAGTCTTATTTACACTTTTGTCTTCTCCAGCATGATAATTGTAATTTTCCATCTCCATGGCCTTTTCCAGGAGTTTGCTTTCTCAAGGCACAAGAAGTATCATAAAATAAGAAGAATGTTCATTTTCTGTTGTATGGAACAGAAAGAATGAGATGATTGAGAAGTGATGAGCACAAGTCTCCAGCTTGCATTAAGGACCTGTACCTTCAGCTGCTCAAGGCACAGTGGGCAGTGACACAGCCAAGATAAGCAGCATTGTCTCACTTCTATTTTGAGCTACTCCCTGGAAACAAAATTTGCCCCCTTTTTACTGCCAAACTCAAACACCTGACCCTTGTTCCTCATTACACAACATTTTATGTTGATCAATACACCAACAGCAATTGATAAGACCTTGGTGCAGATGAAGTCAAAATATTTCTGTCCCAGAGACAAACTATGGGCCCTAATCTGCCTATGTGGCACAGGCCAGAGGTGATGCACAGTCAGTATCCTTGCCAATACAGTGCCTATGGGGATGCAGCTCCACATAGGCTGTGTACTCTGGGATGCCCCAGTTTATAATTCCATATTCCTGTCAAAGCAGAAGGCAATTCCAAGGCATCACTGCGAGCAAAATGACCAGGAATGGGCCTGTACACTGTCACAGCAAATTGTGATACATCTGTCAATCAATAGATTAGATGTTGATTCCCAGTTTTACCCTGATATTCACAGGGTCTTCAAACAGACACAGCTACATGAACAGGACCATACTAAATCTCTGTCTTGCCAGCCAGAGTTGATCCAGCAGTTCAGGTTTCCATGCTGTGGAAACCTGAAGAATTTGGATTCAGTTTGGCAGAACTGCAGAGGGGCATGGGTCAAATTTCTCACTCAAGTAAATGTCATGAGGTCTTTTCACAGTGATGCAACCAAACTGGCTAAAATCCTGTCTGCACACAGTCCCAAACTATGCAAAAGTTAGTATAAGGTTATTCATCCAGCTGATAAGTTGCTATATATTATTTATATATATTACTCAGAGTCTCACAGAGTTGCACCTAATTGACCCCGGGAACACTCACTTGATTAAACAAATCTTCTAAAGAAACTCCTTGCCTTGGTATAAAAACACCAAGAAGTTAAAATTCTACAATTGCTGCCAGTGGTTTCCACCAATCATTTACTTTCCTCACAATTTAACCAAGTAAGCAGCACATCTTATTTCTAGCATAAATTTACTTAGCTTTCCTTTTCAGTCACTGAATCTTTTTATTTGTTTGCTTGATAGGTTAAAGACTTATACATATATATACACATGACAACAAAGTTGCTCTTTATTTTTCTTTTGTTAAAGAATTGATTTAAAAGTGCTTCACTGGAAGCTACTTCCTCCTTTGCATTGTCCCCATGCAGGTAGCAGAATATTGTACAGTATCCTAGTGGGGAGTATGCTAATGCTATTGAAGGTAACTTTGCTTCTCATCAACTTTTACCAATGTAAAATATCCCTTCCTTAAGGATCTGTATAGTTCACATTTTTTTAACTACTTCTGTTAAAATTCATATCTTGACTTAAACCATAATAGTTCCCACTGAATACAAACCTTTGACATATGGACACATAAACAACACATTGTAATACACAAGATGTGGACAAATTAAATAGTGAGCCCATAATCTATTGTGGTCTTAAAAATCACCAGCTAGTCCCCACCAGTTGTACATAACCAAATTCTTACCCTATTCAAATTCAAAGGATGCCAGGTTATGTGGTACATTGCTGTAAGTGCCAGCTGATTCCTCACAACATGACAGTATCAGATCTAGTGCAGAGCCTGCCAGGATGAAGTTACCTTCACCACTTTGGAAAAATTAAACTTTGTAGAGTAAGCACAGTGCTTGTGCTAGAAACCCTGTGACTGTATTTACTGTCCTTTGGAATCAGAGTCTAACAAAGACAGACTCATTAATAGCTTTTGCTTAACATAGTTCTCAAAGAAAAACCCCAAAACCAGGTTCATGCTTGTGAGAGAAACCATATCAGAAACATGAGATATACCAAGATAAGATAGATATAAACCAAGATAAGTCAACTTGGGCAACAGAGGACCAGAAGCATTGGATTACATGATTCAGAGTCCAAAAGTTTTCACCTGGTCTTTTATCTCTTAAATTAAAGCAAAGCACTGAGATGGCACACTGTTTTCAGGAGATGGATCATGTGGCAGTGTTTGTAGCGTAATTTTGTTTCTCCTTTTGTCTTTGTCATGTCTTTAGTATAACCATTTGGACTTGCAGTTTTTGTTGTGGTACTGTTCGGGGGCAGGGCAGGTAGAAAATGCTTTAAGAACACAATTCAGGGGTTTTGCTGGCCATTATTTACATGTTTTGGTGGCAGAACCAAACAAGTCTAGTGATCCATAGTTTCCCCTATGCAGCCCCATCAACATACAGAAACCTGTGACTGAGCTTAGCTGGTTTGGGAGTTTTAGCTAACAATGCCACTGAAGAACTTAAAGTTTGCTTTCATTTTTCTCACTCAAATTAATGACCTGCTCACTTTGCAGTAAAGCTGCCTGCCAACCTACTGGAATGCTAACAGTCCTCCAGCACCTGTCCATGACTTCCCCTGTGGGTCAACACCAGGCATGTTTTACACCAGTTTGGTAGCAAAGTCTCCCAGAGCAGACCACATTCCTGCAGGGCCAGGACACATGGGATAAGCCCCACAGGACCAAACAATACCAAGGAGGAGCAACTTGTTTGTCTGGATTTTTTAGTATGACCATTCCTACATGAGCAGCCTTGAGCTCTGTGCCCAGACTAAGGTCACAGCTGCACATGGCTAGCTGCACTGTGAAGCTGCACTTGGGACAACTGGGAGATTGTTCATAAAAAATGAAATGCATGTTGTCTATAAACATTATATAGACTCTGAAGGAGGGTTTTCAGTTAGAATCAGCAGTAAATGAATCCTGTTAGAGATGCACTATCAGAAATGCTTTCAAAAGGCTGTTTCTTTACAGCCTGTGCTGAAACACAAATACAGGCTGCAGAAAGTGCTGTTGCCTAAAGGGACTGAGAGTAGCTAAAAAGTCATTCAAGCTAAAATGTTTTAGGTTGCCTCTTATTTTGTAGTATCAGTACAGAGATGAATGTTTTGTCTTACTGGCTACTGCTTTAATCAACAGCATTTATTAGAAAAATCTCTGTTTAATAAAGCAAAAAATTCTCTGTATTGAACATAAAATGGAGTTTTGCTATTTTACTAACTCCTGTATTAACTAACACCTAAAGTTGGAAATATATTATATTTGTAAGTATATAGAGTGCTGCCCAATTTTCACTGTTCTTCCTTCTCCCACTTATTTGCTTTCTGCTTTTCTTTAATTTTTTTTTTATATAATCAGTTTGCTGTTCCAAGAAACAATCTTAAAATATTTCAGGTCTCCTTTATCAGCACCTTTCTCCATTTACAAGAAGCTTTTCTATTTAACACTATTATTTCCACAGTGCACTTCTTATATTTTGCATAAGGATATCAACAACAGTAAAACCAGTCTGGTGGAAGATGAAAAACTACATCAAGGGATGCACCAAGTAACAAAACTATAGCACCTTTTTTTTTTCTCCTTTTAATGGAGCAGCTACATGCCACTGAAAGCAATCTACAGTACCTTCAGTGATTCAGATATTTTTAATGTCTAGTTCAAAATGCCATGAAGTGAAAATGAAAGTAAATGCTTCTGATAGCAGGGGGGCTGTAGCTTAGATAAAATAATTGTAATAAAAACAAATAGATAAACTGAAAATGGGAATTATCAATACTAGACTACCTAAAACCCAAGAGAGCTCTATAGAACACAGTGGATGTGTGAGACAGTGCATCGAACACAGCTAAATTTCTGGGTTTTTTTCCCCTGATATTGGTAACATCAGGTCAAATCTTCTCTTTCTCACTCTTACGTTTTTCCTGTCACCCTGTTTTTCTTAATGATTAATGAATTTTAAAGCAGCTTCACACAATCAACAAGGTGTTTAAAATTTCCAAATTACATAAGAGAGTATTTTAGGATTCAGAGGGGGAAAACCCCCAAGTATTTCAAGGTCTTTTCCTTCACTTATCTAGCATCCTGAGTTCAGAATATCTCTTGGTTGGGATTTGAAAAATTATCTAATTATAAGAGCTATTTAAACTATCAAAATAGAATTAATACCATGAATGTCTAAGTCAAAATTGTGACACATCATTTAACACCACTGCTCTGTAGCAAAGAATGTTTCTGAGGAAGAAAAATTTATACAATGAAAAAATTAAATGGTATAGCAAATTACTTACACAATTTCAATCATCTCATTGTGATTCTTTGTATATTCAGTGGAAAAATAGATGTTCCTCCAGTGATGGTGATTTAGATGTTAGGGTAAATTACTCCTTCCACCATTCACTGTGAGTTTCTACTGCATCTGTGTTTTTTCATCTAAAGTGAGGTGAGCTGAAGTAAACTTTTAGGGAGTAAAGTAACGCACAGACTGAGGAGACTTAAGCTTATTCCTGGGCTTTTTGCTAAATTCCCACGTAATTTGAGTTTGAATTCAGCCTGTGCTTCCGTTCCACCTGTTCACTAATGGAAGGTGTTGCTTTCACTTTCTACACCTTAACAGGTGGTGTAAGGGGCTAAGTTGCAGCTCTTATAAGGCTTGATTAGTAAAGTACTCTAAGAGGTGCAAGAGAAGAATAAATCATCCCTGCCTTGCAAAATCTGGATATATTTGCTGATTTGTTTGTAATTGCACTTCCCCCTGTATTTCCTCATCTGCTTCTGTGGACGTTCTCCGCTTTCATGAGACTTTGGACTGAGGGCTTGGGAAAAATGACACCATCAGGTTGTTTCTGAATTATCAAAATCCACTCCATAACAAGAATTCTACAAAAGCATGTACAGGTTTATTAAAACTCTTTAAGGATATTAGGATATATGTATTTGTAAAATAACTGCTATGTGTAACGGGTACACATAGGTGAAGAAGAAACCCAGCCCAGAAGAGATTTCAGCCCAAATGAAGTGTTCCACTGTTTCACATAAAGAGAGAACTGAAGTACCAAGATGTGACTTGCTCAAAGATGAGAAACCTCTGGGAGACCAAGAAAGTGAACCCAGATCTACTGAGCTGGTCCTTGTTGAGTGTTATAACCACAAAGCTCTCCTTCCTCCCCATCTTGTTGCTCATTCTAGTTTCTCTTTTGTTTCTTTGTAAATTTAGTCCTTTCCTCTCTTTTACAAGAAGTCATTATTTTAAAAATGTGAGATGTAAAGATCTTTCTCCTCCCCTGATTTACTCCTTCCCTTGACAAACCATATCTATAAAATTAACTTCTTAACTACATTCCATACCATAAAAGATGTACCTTAAATCCCTTTTCTAGGCTTTATACTGGTCTCTACTTCCTGCTTTGTTTTTAGGTTATAAACTAATGTTATAGTCTTAATATTCCTGGAGCAGCTTTTCTTCTCAGATTAGTCTAAGAAAACCATATGTTAGTGCATGGGGAAATGGCAATTCCCCATGAGATAAGTAATTCCTTAAAAATCACCTACACAGCAGGAACTCTTCTTGTTGGAGGACTAGCAATTGGTCATCTTTAATTCAATGAAGGCTGTGCACACAACTGACACATAAAGAATATTAGATTCTTTCCTCAGTGTTTGGGGACTCTTAGTCATACTGATGAATACTGAGTCACCCAAGGACCACTTCTAGTCAAACAAAGTAGTACTCACACAGATGGTCCCCAACACGAGTGAGAACTAGAAATTTGTACCTAATGTGTTAATGACTAGGAACTAGCCTAAGTAAGGTTTTACCATACTTTGGGTTCGTCCTAAAAAAACTCTTATTTCAAAGGCCTCTTCGCTTTTTAAGATCTCTTTCAAGGTCTGTGGCAGTTATGTGAAAATATATATAGCTTTAAGAAAAATCCTCCAGGGTTATTCTTCAACAACTGCTGTCATATGGCAACAGATGACCAAACAAACCAAATTTCTTGGTTTGTCTGGGCCTTTTTTGAATTTGCTTTATGCTTGCAGTAAGCTGCTCCCGCTGAACTATTTTACTTCTCAAGTCCAGTAAGTAAAAATATCTTACAGTGCAGAGAAAAGTGGACTGCAGATAAGGGTAAGCTTGAAAGAACATTTTCAAGCAGGAAAATAAAAGAGTTCAGCAGAGCTCATTTCAGCACTGCAGCTACCACATTACTCAATTCAAAGGAGAGTCATGCCAGTGGCACATGCTACAAGCTTTCACAGCCATGTGAGATCAATCATGTGTGCTTCATTGCTTAAACTCCAGCCCAGAGTCTGTCATTGTGAGCCAGAAAAATGGAAAAGATCACTGTAAGACCATGACAACATCTAGCTTATTTCTTTTGGGGTTGGTTGACATGGTCCCTGTGGGAAGAGAAAGAAGAAGTCTTCCACTGTAAGAGAGCAGCTACACACAAGATCATTTGTATTCATTTGTATTTTAAGCTCTGGTTGTGTACAGTGTCAGAGGGATTACTGGTCCCTGTATAGAACCTCATAAATCTGCTTCATTCCTCCCCCTTCATCTTCTCTCCCCTAAAAATATTCTTGGTAACTGACACTATTCTGTTTGTTAGCAGAGTCAACAGACAAGCTGACAATTAGATTGAATAGAATTACTTTCTGTTTACGCTAGATAAACTGGCCAGTGCTAACAACAGGTGGCCACAGTACCTGCAGATGAGGAAAACTTTATGCTGCAGCACACTCCCAAGAAGATCTGCTAAACCATTGTTTCAAACTGCAGCCAAGGCAGGAGCTGGCATGGTCAAACTGGGATTAGGCAAACGTGAATGAACTCAGTCACAGCAGGAAATGACTGTTCACCTGTGCTTGTCACTGTGACACAAAGTGTTAAGAATGGTCTTGCTCAAACCTAAGTCCACCGAGCCCACTGTCCCCCTCCAAGAGTGCCAGCAAAGCACCTCCAAACATGCCTCCTTTCTCCACCAATGAGAAGTGCAGGGACTCTCTGAGCCAGAGGAGCTGTGTTTGAATTTCAGTTTAATTCATTTGCAGGCAGAGGAAACCATGCTATGTGTATTTAAATGCAAACTGAATAATTTGGGGATGCAAGAGGCCAAAAGAGCAAGCTATTGTGGTAAAAAATCTGGAATTATCACATATAGTTTCTCTCAGACAGCATCCAGATGCTACCTTAGATGTGCTCTTTTGTAAAAATGCAGATGGTCAGGGTATCCAGAAAGAAAGTCCTTTTAGGACAGGCAAATTGAGTGTGGTAGAGATCTTATCTGTCCATCTGCTTATTTAAAGACAGCTAATGAATTTCAATCTCCTAAATTGCCTTAGCTAGGTATTTGTAGCACACTGACACGATGGCATTTGATTGCAGTTTAGGGAATTCACAAACCACAGTGCAGGTGTTTCAGGTCTGGCATTTTCCTTGCTCAGACACATCCCTTCCCTGGCCATCTTACATCCCAGCAGTGCTAGGCACAGTTCAGCACTCACAAAGAGCTGTCTCAGGCTGGTTCCCAGCAAATCCACAGAATTGGGACCAACTAGGGCTGAGCTTCTGGACCTTTCCTTTGTCACCCCTCCTTTTTCTGATTGATGGTTTATTTTGATATGTTTGTATTACTTTGATGGTTGTATTATGAAGCACTTGCCATTGGTTCATGCTCAGAGCAGCATGATTCTTTTCTCCCAACACTTTGGTGACACTTTTGTAACTTGTCATGCCAATATAGCCTCATTTTAACTGAGCTCGAATCACACTAACAAGATGTGGAGGAGGAAGTTTGCAGCCCCTATTACAATGAGTCTTTGGAAGGACAGACAGAGGAAGAAATTCACTCTTCAAAATTATATATCACACCGAAATTGCATGAAAACATTAATTACTATGTCTTGCAGGGATGCAGCTGTGATCTTAATGATAAGTGTTATGTGGGTACAAATTCAACATGGGCTAAACCAACATTATGTCTATGGAACAAGAATGAAAGAAGAAAAGTAGAAAAGAAAGACTACAAGCATTGGCAAAGCCACCTGTGGACCACCAGCCTTAAGGAGCACTTGACTTGCGATTCCAGTCTTTAGATAGCTTAAACTTGAAACCTACTCCTCCACGCAGACATGCCAGGACTTGCAGCTGCACTAATTAAATACGTTAGGTGAAGGTTTCTGATATGATAATCAACAACAAAACGGCAACTTTAGCATTTAAACCATCTTAATGAGGTGCTAGAACCGAAGCCCTTTGAGGTGAATGGGGAAAGTTTATACACGCTGCTATTGTTCCAGCCCGTCTGGCTCTCCTCTCAAAACAACAGCACGGTGATTACCTTAACAGCCAGGTGGAAAAGAAGTTGAATTCCTCAGCTGTTTTTTTTTCTCTACACCCTTGAAGTTTTCAGATGCTCGGAAATGTAAGGACAATGAGAAAAATTAACTGAGATTGAAGGCACCCGGAGAGGGAACAAAACTCCCTGAATCACCAAATGTATGCAAATTTGGGTGTGCCTATAAGTTATTTGAAGCTTCAGTCTATTTAGACACTGGGGGAGTAAATGGATATTGTGTTTTCAATGGCTCATTACCCTTCTTTTTTCTTCTTTCCCCCCTACAGAACAAAACGCTTTTTTTCCAACAGGATGGCCTATCGGGCACTCATCAGTGTGATTAATCAGCCTGTATTCCCACAGGACTCTGAAGACAGAGAAGGCTGGTAGAAGTCCTGCGGGTTATTACTGCCCAAGTAAAACTACCCGAATTCCACTTCCTTACATAGCTAGTCTTGCAAACAAGAACAAACAACTGAAGACACAAGTACATCACTTCACTCTCCTCGAAGAAATATTATTTTCAAAGCCAAGTTAGGACCACTTAAATGCAAGAAACTCTCAAGGGAGGCTGAGCAGGGACCAACGGTACAGTCACTCACGAAGGCACTGCTGTATACAAGCATCAGCCAAGACACCGTGCATAACTCATTTTTCCACCAACAGCCCTGGAAGCACCCTTATTTTCTCATGCAGTTCCCAGTACCAAACACAGGGGAAGGTTAGGAGGAATAAATACTCCCTCTGATTTTTCTGTAAGACCACATTATCCTAGCCTGAAAGGAAAATGCCCAACCCCATGTAAGGTAAAGCTGCTGCTACTGGTCTCCAGGTGTTCTGCAACACTTTTGGTTGTAGCCAAATGCCAACATCTCTACCCAAAGATTTTTAACTCTAGCAAATTTGGGGCTCCACCTGAAATCCACAGAAGATTCTAATTAACTTCATTTGCAGCCTATAGCGAATCAACAGTTGGCCTTATTTTAGTTGTGCAATCAATTTTACTGTACTATTTAACTATTTGTTGTAGAATTTGCCATCAATCAAAACACAAAGTACAATTCTGGTATATGGCTAGCCCTTGCAGAGAAATAAATGCTCTGATGTTAGACATCAATTTTGTTCAGCATTAATAAAAAATATTTACTTGTGTACTTTGCCCAGCCAGTGTGTAGATGTCAGACTATGGAAAATGTTAAGGGTGTCTCCCAGAATAATTGTTCCTTTTAGATATTCTGTTGTTTCTGTGGATTTATTGTGTGGGAGTTTTTTTAATTAATTGACTGACCTAAAGCAAGCAGNAAATCCCTCAACCAAAATAACCCCAAAACCAAAAAATTAAGTGCTATCCATAGAAAGGAAGAAAGGGATTTATTTAGGCCACTGAAGACCTCAGTGCAAGCAAGAAAACAGGCTTACCTCTGTCCTTCAGAAATTGCTCTTGGAGAAAGTTTGGTGAATTCTTTGGTCCTTATGCTTAATATTGCAAAACCAGATCTCTGTACCCTTATGTGCTGTAACTGAAGTCATCAAGACTATTTGTAACTCTTTGTCAGATGCTGGTAACTCTGTGAACTATTTTCATAGTGAACTCTCTTATCTGACCATAATTTTAGGTTGATCTCTTTAGTCACCCATTCTGCAAAACCCAAACCAAAACAACAGTACTGGGGCTAAATCCTTCAGAAGGGCCTCCAGGAGAGTTGAACTACTGGTTCATTCCTGAAAGCAGCACAAATAACTTTCAGGCTCTAGTGAAAACACTATTTCTAAAAACCAGAACTGCACAATTATTTGTATAGATTTGGTACTAATATAATTGTACTATGCCTGACTTGCTGGAGAGAAAGTGGGAGAGATTAGGCTTGTTCTCTTTTTGTAAGCAGATATATTTAATGTAATGTGTGAAAAAATGGAAGAAATAACTGATGAAACACAGTGACTAGTTCTACCATTGCTAATGACGATTACATATCTTTGGTTGAGGAGAGAAGGTATTTCAAAAGCATTTTCCTCCCTAATTTTCATACTTGATAGGAATGTTAATTTGCCAGGCTGCAACCACATCCCTGCCAAGAAACAGAGGTTGACCACAAGAGTGCCAGACAGAGAGTGAATGTTTCAAATGCACCTCTCCAAAGGAAAACTTCCAGTGAGAGCTAGTGAAGGCATCTGGGTGAGTTGAGGAACTTGTGATTTGCTGGAAGGAGTGGGAAAATGGGGTCTACTGTTGTCTGCTCTCAGTAATGCCTCCTGGGCCAAAAGTTCTGTGGCTCCCAAGGACGCTCCCAAGGAGGCTCCCAAGGACTGCAGTTTCCTGTGCTGCAGGCAGGACCTCATGGCTTCAGTCCCATCTGCTGCTAACAGCAGTTGTTCCAGAAAAATTATTTTCTGGAGGAAGTGTGCACAGCTAAGGATGTGCATCCCAGTTGTGAGGTTTAACAGGCCATTATGAGGACAATATCCACCTTCTTGCACCTAGAATTCCTATCTCCTTCCTCCTTGTGGTTCCTTTCCCACACCTCTAATGCAAAGAAAAAACCCATATCACAAAGCCTAGATAGCTGTCTCTCTAACCCAGGTAATCCAAGAAGACTCCAGAAGCTGAGACTTGAGAAAATCAAAATAAAGGAATGCTGTTTCCTTCAACTTTACTGATGGTTTTTTTTTTCTTATTTTGTAGAGCATGGAAGATGTTTTTATTGTTTCTTTCAATGTGACAAAATATCCCCTCATTTTCTTCCCTATTACTGGGAGAAAATGAGTAGTTAGCTCATTACACTGACACCAGAGACAATATTTTTGGTTTACTGATTTAGAGCTTCCATCTTTTCTTATTTACAGACAGACATTTGCTTCTAAAAATGTCCAGCTGAGGCTGTAGCTACAGCTCTTTACATCACACATCTAGCTGGGGGAGTGTGAGACACAAGGTGTTCACAGCTATCAGGCCAAAGACCTGAAGCAAAACTGTACCTGTTCCTATTCCCACTCACCTGTACATCCCCTGGTTGAGGATGTTCTGTCAGGAGGAATTTGCCTATCTGAGGAAGACGTGTATTTTAACGCCTTTATGGGAGCCAGTGTTGATGCTGTCAGAAGAGACAGGAGCAGTGAGTAATTTTCACTCTGACAAAAAGCCCAAAATCGAGTTGTCAACCACCCAGTCACCACCAAAGGGAGTTGCTGGGGGTTGCTGGTGAGGCAAAGAGGGAGAACGTGGGAGTTTGTTCAGTTTTGACAAAGGTGGGCTAGAATTACCCCGGAAATCGTGACTCAGATGTTTTCATGGCCCCAGCTTGCATTTCTCCCAGGAAACTCTCTGATGCCAAAGTCACAGTTTAGTTACATCAGTGACTCACAAGTGTGAAGATTCATATTTTAGCACTTGACAATCAGAGGCAGCATTAAACCATTTAAAAATGAGTGCTGATGAAAATGAAGGACTTGGGCTCTTCTGACCATGGGTGTGCATTAGGATCCTAAATTGAGATGAATGGTTTAATTGTGCTCTGTCACTTATTTTGGTTAACAGTTCAGGGATATAATAAGCTTATTGGTGTAAGAAAGATAATTGTTTAAACCTGTCGGGAGAATCTACATTAATTTTCACTCTGCCTTATGTGCAAAGTATAAAAAGTGTATAAATTATAAAAAGAAAAGTCTTATCTGTGAACACTTCTGTATACTGGACTGCCTTTCTTGAGCTAATAGAGAGCTCCTTAAATGATGCCAAAAATAACATTTTCTACCTCTTTTAGGAGAACCTTTTAAATTGTCAACAGCCTTCTTTTATATTTTTATAGCATCCAACACAAATGAGGTTTGCCCTGATAGCCTTTCAGAATGAAAATGTAAGTTATTTTTGTAGTCAGTTTTGCTGAACTTGGAATTTTTATCTCTAGTATTAATTGATGAGTTTAGAAGTTATCTTTTACTACTGATTTTTCAAGTCTTGTTCAAGTCTTTTGATCTTTTCAATGAAAAAACTTTTCTACCTTTTGCAAGGATAGCTAGAAAAAGTGAATGTGAAAGCTTAAAAAAAACAAGGGAAACATTTCTCCAAGGTTTGTAAATATATGTGGAACATGTCTGCTTATACATTTGCAAAATGTGATTTTTAACTTTAACCATCTTCTTTTCTTGTGCATTTTGAGGCAGTGGATGAAGGCATTGAACAGCCATAAAAAATATTGTGACTATTTCTTCAGTGGCTCTTTAGTGTGAACTAGGTTAAAGGAATCATCATTAATGCAGGACTATCAATTTACCTGGTGTCTTGAAATAGATAAAGCATGAACCATTAGACTCATCCTTTTGCCTCAAGGCATTAAGATCTAACGCATTTTATTAACTGAGAGAGTGTAGCTCGAAGTGGCATATGGCCTTTTAGCTGGGATGATTTATGGTGACACACTCCAAAGAAGCTAAGAGAGCTTCAGATTTCTCTGTGACTTTTGTAGCTTTTTTGAATCAGGCATAGGACGCTGAATGGAATAAACCTGCCTCAAATTTACAGTGACAGAAGTGAGATGAATACTCGGTAAAGATGGTGACATTGAATGAGAGCAGCAGACCCAGTTATTCCACTGGTGAACACTTTTGGAGTAAGCAATGAAAAAAGAACCAAAAATGCCTTTAAACTGGGGGCCATTTACATTAGCCCTTCCTCATGCTACATGTCCCATTAGAGAAGCAAAATGCTGGTAGCTCATTCACAGCCACTCAGCACTGTGTTTTGCTTTAGTTTTGGCAAGGCAAGATGCACTAAGATCAATGAGGAAACAAGTTCAATGTGCAAGATCCTGCTTTACTGCCTTTACTTACTGCACTCAGCTTGCTTCCTAGTTTTCCCTGTGCTATACAGTGTGTGATAGGTGAGGAGACAAAGCAGCAGCATTAAAATAAGCTGCAGTCACATCATTAAGGATGTATAATGTCTTTTCCATCTGGAGCTGCCTGCCTGTTGCACAGGGAGGTCTGGATGGCCCTTTCTTGGGACACAGGCCAGAGGGGCCGTGCTTGCTGCCAGGTACTCGGGTACCAGGGCAGTGTAGTCACCAAGTGAGCATCCAGGGGTTGGGAGGGTGAGCAAACACTTCATCAAAGTGGCTGTGGAGGGGAGCAAGGGCTGAGGCTGTACCACATGTGTTTGCTCAGTGGCACTGGTGGAGCAGCCTGATCCTGATGTCTTCCTGTCCTGCATTGGCTGGGGCATGTGGAATAAGTGACTGGGACCTGGACAAACCCTTTCCCCATGAATTGTCCCTTCCTCTGCATTACACCAGAGAGATACCCCTCTGCCTCCTATCCAAACCTCCCTGGAGCACAGGAAGATGATGAACCACATGCCCCAGTGGATGGGGCAGAGATTCTTGTCCTAGTCCCTTACTTTCCACTGGTCACTACAAGAGACACAAGTCCTGTCCATGGGCTGCTCCACTCCTAGATTGCATGAGTCTCTGCCTCAAATCCCACACAGCTCCTCTGTTTTTCACAGTGTGAGGCTCTGTGTAGTAAATTCAGTGCAGGCAATGCCCAAAGGTGGGCCACAACCCTACAAGGCAGTGATTACTGTGCAGTGCCCATAGCAGGAGTGCCATTGTTTCAATTGGTGGTGATGCTGTGAACCTAATGGGTCCTTGAATTCACAGAAAGAGCACACAAAAGCATTGGATCCATTTTCTCAGATTGGATAGAATGGGTTTGTGGTTGGGGATGACCAAGCAAGGCACTCCTATGCAGTGGTTTCTAGAGCTGGGGTTGCAAGCCCTAGAGCCAAGGAGATTATGGTGGGACTTGCAATGACAGACTTTCCCCAATAGTGCACTGTCTCACATCACAAAGCTGGTGGAAACTGATCCCACCCACATCCAATCTCATTCCTAAGACACACCTTAATGACTTATTGTCACCTTCATGCTGCAGTTTGCCACACATTTTACCACTGTTTAGGGGGCTGTGCTGCAAAGTAGATCAGTAAAATAATCCCAACTAAAAATAAAAGTGTTTGGCTTGTTTTTCTCCTGGATCCTAAAGCAGCGTTAACAGCACAGCAGAGAGATAACAGCAGCACAAAGAGAGGAACAAGCTCTGGGAACCAGAAGGAACCAGAACTTTTGAACTTTTAAAGATGATTGTGCCACCAAAAATGGTATATTTTGAAACTACAGCCAAGATCTACACAAAGGGTCTGTATTTGCATCTTTAGAAATTTTCATAACAGGAAAGCCTTTGATGTCAGCTGTTATCGGCAATAATGAGAGCTCTGTGCCAGACCTGCACATGCCACTTCAGAAATGTATGCCTAAGAAGGGAAGTTCTTAATTTGATTATTCAAGCAGGCTTGAGACTGGTTTGCAGTCTCTTGCATCAAGATTCCAAACATCTCCTGTCAAATTATATATCCTCACTTATGCCCCATAGCTACTGCCAACAGGATCAGAAATGCTGTTTTTAATTAAAATTGTTATTTCTAAATACAGTTTGCAGTATACATTCTTGGTGAGAAGTGCTCCTTACCTTGTGAACTTTTGCTGTACTGCAATCAAAATATTGCAAGCCTTACTCTGATGTCTTATCTACACAGGTTGAGAAAATGTGTCTGGGTTCCTCTGAAAGGCTTTCCTGGTGTAGCTGTGCTGGCTCAGAGTTGAAAAACCCATGCTGCCAAAAAGCTAGAAAATAGAAGGGCGGAACTTTCAACCCTTTGCCATCATTTAATTTAATGTGGATATCTACAGTCCCAAAGGAACTCTCTTGCAAACATTATCTGCACTTCATCTATCTTCTGTACTAGAAAACTGCCAGTCATACCCTGCACTCTCAACCCCTAGAGAGCTTATAGGAGGAACTGAGTAGCAGATTAATTTATGGCCTCAAATGATTTTACTTGATCAGAATGGGCCATCACTCCAGGTGTCCAAACCAAACTCATTCTTACCTTTTTATGTGTAAAACTGAACTCTTGAAAAGAGGCTGTTTTGTAATGGAACTCTTTTGCTTATATAAACTGAGTTTCCACTGAAGCTTTATTGTACCCTTCTAGCAGTTAATATTTTCAAGGGGAGACAAGCTCAGAGGGTTGACATGGTTTGTAGCTTTGACCTAATAATAACCTGCCTGCTTTTCCTTCATCCTGCATCTTGTATTGTCACTTATACCTGTCACACCTGTGGGTGTGAAATGCTACCACATGAGAGCAGTCCTGTCTTACACCGTCTTTTATTTACTTGTCATAGGAGTAAAAAACTGCTGTTGTTTAAGGACAATGGAAGTTCAGACCCAACAGCTTCTGGACCAAAACACGCAGTTGAAGGTACTTTGATGTACAGCCGGGTTCAAAGTACTCAAGTCCAACCATCCAAGGTATTTCCCTTTGAATTTCTCACCATTCTGCTACTAATACAGTAATTCCCCAACAGAGAAGCCACATAAATAAAGCGTCAAATATGGTCACCACCACTTTTTCACAGGTGCACATATTAGCTGCAGAATTAACTCACACTCTATAACTTTGCCAAGAAAGCTACTACCAGGTTACACCTGTGGTAATTCAGGGTAATTAACTCTCTGGCCTACCTTAGGGGATGAACTCACAAGTGAAACCTTCAGTAAGGGATTTCTTAACCCTCTCGCTTTAAAATGAACACAAAACCGTTTCATGTTGTCAGTAGTCCTCTGACATCTTCCGTAGCATTCTGTGATGAGATGGGAAAGAAAGAGAAACCTTTTCACAATGGACTAGGAAAGGATCACAGAACACTTCAGCTTACCACACTCATAAATTTCAGGGGACAAATCCTCATACGCCCTCACAGTGCCTGTAACTGGTTTTGCACTGTGACTGCTCACCCTCTACAACAGCTTAAGCTCAGATGTTCATCCACATTAATGCTGCAGTGAATCTATTCCCATATTGACAGGCAGTAAGGCAAGAGAGGGAACACTAGCTAACCATGCCTGAGAAATCTAGCTGTCCTCTTTGAGGTCAGAAAAAAGCTGGTATGACAGAGGAAGGCAGGGTTTATACTCACAGGGCCTTAGAGAGCAAGCAAAACAGAAGTGCAACTGCGTTCCTATCCATAAGAAGCCAAATCATCATAATAAAAATCGGTTCACTGTTTGTGACTTTACTGCAACACTTGTCACATTTGATCATTTTCTTAAAGGCCACACTCTCAATTTTCTTCTTGAAGAAGCTGAAGGAACAGCTTTCATCTAAGAATACAAAAAGTATCCCTGTGGTTGCAGGGCAAACCGTGAGAACACAACCCACAGCAGTTAAAAAACCAGAAAGCAAATCAAAACAGCACATCGTTGCCTGAAAAAGCCATGCAGTATTGTAATACTCTCATGACCCAGTGAGGCAGAACTTAGTGTCTTTTTTGAGTGTTTGGCACTGGCATTACACTGGTTCCACTGCAATTTTGTTTAATTGTTGTGATTTTGCCTATGAGCCTGAGTTCTGAGTGTGTGTGCCACCAGCAACATGGAATTCCTGACACTGTCAAACACCTTTTTGCTTTTTCACAATGCTGCTTTTCTTAGCTTATCCAGTCAGCTTGTACCTTTAAGCAGACAACAGGATGCTCACAACCACTGTAGACCTTTCCCAAGAGCAGGCTATCAATTTGCATGAAAGCAAAAAAAGCAGAAGGACTCATCAAATTGTCACTGCATCTGTACAGAGCTTTAAAAAAAAAAAAAAAGGATTTTTTTTTTTCCCTGAAGCCTCAGCTTTCATGCACTGTTCAGCTGTTGCTGTGTTTCTGAGAGGGACCCTGTGGATTCCAGGGCTCCCTTTCTTGGTGAGCCTCTCTGATACTGCTAAAAAGAGAGAAAGGTTCCAAATGTTACTGCATGCTGCATTATTTCTCTTTTTCTCATCTCTCATGTGTTTTTAGTTATATGTGCATGTTGTGGATATTTTTTTTAGACTGTTCTAAAAGCTTTTAACTTCTCAAGCTTTCAGTCAAGCACAGAGCTGAACATTGTACAGATGCTCATTCTGACAGATCCTGAAGAAAAGGGACAGAGCCATTTGTAGCAAACGGGAACCCACATGCATGGGCATAGACACAGACACACACAGGGCTATGGGAAGCTTTGCAGGAGGAAAGACTGCAGGATGGACCTGCACAGGCCTAATTTTTGGGTGGTTTTGGGTTTTTTTTTGGTGGTTCAGGTTATTTTTGCAAACACCCAATGCCTTTCCTGCCACTTTGGTCTCACTGTTTGCGGCTTCTAATATTAGTAAGTGACTAGAAGAAAATGGAATGGCAACCAACATGTTTGAGAAGAGAATATTTGGATTTCTATGCACATTTCACAAGGAACTAATCCACATGAATTCTAGCCCTTTTCTATGGGAATAGGCACTGCTGTCCATCAAATGGAATGTGGTGTATGCTTATTGTAGCAGTATTGTATTTTTCTGCCAGCAGTCTGACATTTCATTTTCTTCCTGCTTCTCAGACTGCTAGTACAGAAATCTGCAATTCAGAAACTGTCCTAGATTCTTCCACTGCTGCACTGTTAAATCACACATTTGATGGAAAAAGACAGTCTAAACATTCAGTTCAGTTATGAAGACTGAAACATGAGATCCAGCTGTTTTCATGAAGCACGTTTTGATGGATGATATAGGCTTCAGACAAAAAAAACACTCCAGCTCCCACTGCCACAGTGCATTTGCTTAGAAACAATTTTAAAAACATCACTCTTTAATTAATGAAGTGACTCAGAATTTTAAAATATGAAACTTGACTTGCAAGATCAAGGAAGTGTCTGCCCCTCTTCTGCAGTCCAAGGAGGAACCCCGTGTTGCTTCTAGAAGTAGTTTATGGTGTCATCCAAACACCACCTCCTCCCCATCTCGGGGAGATTTGGGCTATACTGCCTATCTCTTGGAAAATAAAGAAACCATGAAAATTAGCAGCTCTGTAATCTTTTCTAGAGCTTTTTTCCCAAAGTCACTAATGCCTCTTTACCCTTTTCTACTCTTGTAATCAGCCACTGTTCCTCTTAAGTTACAGGAAGATCACAGTTGTAGGGAAAACAAAGTATCCATGCAGGCCATGACCTTACAACTCTTTCACTGGGACAAAAGGTAGCCTGGCAAGAAAGGTCCAAATGGATGACACTGATTTGATCAACTCAGTCATTAAGGATGTTATTGCCAGCAGGGATATTACAACTTTGCCTGCCCTGAAAGAATTGATAGCCAAAACAGCTCTGAAGGAGACACCAATTAATCTACCACTTCTCTTCTTGCAGAGTCAGAAACCCCAGATCCTCACTTCTGCTTTGATTCCCAGTTCCCTCTGAGTTTCTCCACTGAGTAGCTTTTAAACTCCCATTTGCAGCACCAGCTGCAGGACCAGTGTGCTCAGTAAACTGGCTGGTGCAGCAGTCTTCCAACACTGCTGCAGCAGAGGTGAGCCCAAAGGAGTCTGACCCTGCCTGACAGCGAACCCCAGGAGCACTCAGTGCCTTAATAAATAATGCAGGGCAAGTATAGAGAAGGCATGAGACGTGGGAAATGTGATATCTCAGTTCTGAAACCCAGGTGGACCAAGTCGGCAGTCTTGGATAGAAACAGAATAAGTGTGAGAAATCACTCATCCTTAATAAGTACTAGTTTCATAGGCCTTGCTGTTTGTGAGAAGCATTCAGCTTCAGCAAGTCATTGAAAACAAAATGTGCATTTTTTCACTTCAGAGGATTTAGGATTTGATTAAGTACAAAAAGAGGGAGCTCAGTGAGTAAAAGGCCGAGACTCTCACTTCAGGGAATTCAGGTCGAGCCCTCTGCGAAACGAGTTCACATCTCAGCTCAGCATCTCCAGCAGATACTAACTCACATCACAAAACCACTGTAAAGGATTTGGCACAGTATGGCACGTCTGAGGATTTCTGCTCAGAAAGGGTGGAGGAAGGGATGAGGCTTAGCCTGCACTAGTGCAGGGCTCTCATCCCTTAGTTGCAGAAAGCAAGCCTGGAGAGGACTGGACAGGAACGTTGGGATTATCTTTAACCTGGAATCAGATCTGCCAAGTGGAGACCACTGGAGTTTTATTTTAGAGCTGAAATAAAATTCTTTTCTTCTCTCTCTGGAGATGATGATGTTGAAGAGAAGGACTGAGGTACCTTGTGCTGGGACCTGTTTCAGAGAGGAGGAGAGAAAGTCTACACACGAGGGAAAACAACTGAACTTGGCTGAATCAACAGCCACAGTGATGTGTTGTGGGCTGTGTCCAGCCAACCTCCAGCCAGTTGTGTGCAGGTCTTCCTGGTGCAGTGTGGCTCAGAGACTGCTCTGCAGCTACCACATGAGCTCCCATGGGTTCAGAAAACCTAGTGTACAATGGTGAAGCCACAACCACATGCAGTATTTAGAAAAGCAAAGGCAATCAACCAAACCCATGAAGTGAGCACACTTAAATTAAAATTTATAAGCATACGGAATTCTTTAGTTCTCAGGAAGAATTAAAGCATAACAAAAAAAGGCCATTGTATTAGATAGTGAGAACACCTCTGACTTCCTTCAGCATCTATATGTAGATTAATTCCAAGTGTATTCATAGAGGCATTGGGCAAACTGAGTTCCTCCCTCTTTCTCTCAAAGCCCATTTGCTCTCTCTGAACTTGCAGGAGAATAATTGAGCATCCATTTCTGTTTATTCAGGATGATCTTTGTCAAACTCTATACCTTGGTTACCAGCAGAGCTTGATATACATCTTAAAATTTGCTTATTAACACATTTCAGTGTATTCTTCTTTTGGACACAAAACATAAGGATGTATTTGTTTACCAAAAAAACCCAAAAATTATATGTGGGAGGCTCTGAGCTCCAGGACCTTATACCTTTAGCTGTAAAAGCTGCAGTTGTGAGCAGGATTCCATTCCAGCTGTGAGAACGAGCAGAGGCCCTCTAGTGGTGCTTTCGTTTCAAATGTCTGCTGCTGTGCCCCGAAGGTGCTTCCACATGGAGCTCCATGTGTCTTCCTCCACAGTGCTCTGCCGAAGGGAGCCAAAGCACAGAGCAGCTGGAAAAGAGAGAAGGAGCATGTGTAACTTCCAGTCTGTGTAAAGCCAGGTTGTGGCATGACATTGGATCAGACAGCCCTGTTCCAGACTTGCTGACCTTTCCAATCAGTAGGCCTCCTGGTAGAAAAAGCACCTCCAACCTGACCAAATGTGATATCATCTCCAGGTTTCAGAAGAGAATGCATTTTCCTCTTGATCTCGGTCAAGCATTCACCCTCTTTGCCTACCCTTCCAACATTGACCTTTATCCCAAGAAAGGGGAGCTCCATAGGAAGCACTCTCCAACAATTAGCTGACATGAAGAACTGACTTTGCCAAGAATTGTGAACAAGCCTTTCTGCTCTGTGAAAAAGACAGGTTTTGAGAGATCTTCAGGCAATAACAACCAGCCAAAACACCTTTAATGAAAAAGTTGGGAACTTGATGGAAAATCTTCAACAGGTCCTTGTTATAGATCAGCCCCTGGGTGGGATTGTCTGTACCTATTTTTCTGTAGATGAGCTGGAAAATGGTACAGCCAAAGCAATGCATTTATCCACTCCAAGCAGTACAGAGCAGACTGCAGTTTAAAGTGTTTACAGTTCTAGCTGCAAAGGCATATATAGACCAGTCTGACACATTCATCTGGTGTTTAACTTGCTACCACTTCATAATAGTGGACAGAATGCTAAAAATTCTACCCTCATTCACATACTGTAGGCAGGTGCCATTCACCAGGACATGTTCAGCAAGCAGTTCTTTCCTCCCTTAAGGGAAACTGCTTTAGATTCTTGGAACATCTTAATTGCTAGTTTTAGGAACCAACATCTTATTTACTAGTTTTAGGAGCCATGGTCAAAAGCCAAGACAAAACCACCAGTCATTTTGTGGCTGTTTCTGATCCTGTCTTGTCTATCCCAGCCATAGTGAGATGTTCTCTTGCAAGTATAACTGTAGGAATTCAAGAAGTTACTGAAGGCAGAGGCTCTTCACATGAACCTGGTTCTGCTGGCACTGTGAAACAGGAGAGCTGGTGCAGTTGTTCAAATTCAGTGTTTTAATGAAGAGATGGGGTGGTGATGCTTAAACTGCTTTAGGTAGTCTTGCAAGAGGAGCTTTAACTATGGTCTTGGACTATAAACCTTATCAGAGTTTGGAAGATACAGCTAGGTTGGCATTTAAGATTACATTTTTAGCTGGGATTGTTGTTCCCAATATATTTGAAAGAGGTAGACACTGCACTTTTTTTTCCCCCTTCCCAGAGCACAAATATTCCTGGAGCATTTACAGTAAATGTAAACAGAGATAATAACATTTGAGTCCTGGAATGAGGATCAATGGTCTGTCCAGCCTAGTATATTGTTACATTATCAGTCAATCAGCCAAGCCATTTAAACTAGGAATGTAAAATGTTTTCTAGATAAACCCTAAGGATTTGTGCAGCACCTTGCACAATAATTGAGGCCACTAGAGTTACCAAACTATGAATAAGAATTATGGCAGAAGGGAACACTCACTAGACTGTGAGTGAGGTAATATCAATGCCCGGAGTGCACCTCTGAGGAGCTTTTTGGCAGGGTGAGGCTGCAGGATCAAAAGAAACATTACAAATACATTGCCAGTGATATTTCCATTGAAAATAACATCTGAGTCATTGGGAGACCTGAAGAAATGCCATGCTCTTCATACCCTCAAGTCTTAAATTCCATGTCCTTAGCAGTTTACTTGGAGCATGCTAAAAGAAGATGGACAACATGGGGAGGGAGGGGAACATACATGGATTTAAGTGTTGCTCCATGCTTTTCAAGGAATGAATCATTACTGATGACCAACACATGGAGGGGGGTGGCCAAGGGCCCCCGAGGTCGTCTGACACTCCAGGAACAGTGTTATGAAAGCAGACATCTTATAAATAATTATAAAAAAACCTGTTCCCTTCTTTTGCATTGACCCCAGATGGGCAATCCAGCCCCTTAAAGATGGTCTTTCTCTGCTCAGTCAAAAATGGTATGAAAATAAAGCATTTGACAAAGAAACTGTGAGCTTTTGCAAAATACATTTTTAAAGCCCACCCCAGAGTAGCTGCCTGAAAAAATCTTTGTGTATCTAATCTTCAAGCCACTTGCCAGCAATTATTATCATACGGAAAGACTATTAGCTCTTCTTTTATATTTTGACCTTTAAAACTACTTCTAAAATAACTGTCTCTTGAGAAAGGAGCAAAAGGGAAAAATCACACAGTGCTAATTACAGCAGGACAAGAAGCTTTGCTATTAACAGACTTCTAATGTTAGTTGTGACTTCTACCAAACAGGCTCTGCTGTCTACACTTAATTGAAAGGTCCTACTTTTAGTGTTTTGAGTATGATTTCTAAAACATCTCTGTTGCACTGCCAAAAAGAGACCTCAAGGCTATGCTTAACAAAAAGATAGGTATTCTCTCAAGGAAAATAGGTGCCCTCTTAGTTTATGTGCTTCTTGTTAAAAGTACCTACTGCACTGTTCTATTTTGATACTTTGCTTATTTTATAAAGGTGGTTTTGCCTGTAAACACTTTTTCTCTTCTGCATCCCTAGCTTTTCTCCAGCTGCCTCTTGTACACCTTTTGTGCTCTCTGTAAGTACCAGTCTCACTGCATGGAATTGAATCCCGGACAAGAAATTCTTGCCTCTTCCTGTGTTCCATGCTACTACTCATGGGGCAGTGCTTCATGGCCTCTAGCAATTAAAAACACAGGATTTGCAACCACAACATGTCCCATCTCGAAGCACAAATGCAGCACTCTTTGGCTCTAGCTCCAGGGAATTAATCTGCAAAAAAGTGGTCTCGGGGACACAAGCCAGGGCTAGTTAATTACAAACAGGACTTTCCCCTGCTTCAGAGTAGTCTCTTGGGCTTTGAGATGAGAGAAGACACTAAACTTGCAGAAAGGCAGACCAGATATTTTAAGCAATTCCTATTCTTTAGTCCCCACTGGATTTAGCTCCAAGCAAAATGCAGCAATATGTGGAGATAGCTGTGCTGCATTTAGACATGTTAACTCAGTAGCTGTGTAAGCACAGCAGCATGCAGCTCAGTGCAGGGCTAATTTGCCCTGCTGCTTGTTTAAAGCCAGCTTGTATAATTCCACAGTGATTTGCAGCAGCCATACCCAATTTCCACATCAGTTGCAGCTGGATATCGTCTTCTCGCCTGTAATTGAGTTACACACCCTCCTTGTGCACTTGCAGCTTTAATGGCTCTGATCTAGGAAAATGGCTCAGGCTGCATAGGGAAGGGGTTTAAAATTTCTGTTCTTGGACCTGTTCTTGTGTCTAGGACCTGTCTATAAGTGAAAGATAAGTCATTGACATGAATCTAATTAGCATGTAAAACTGCTGTACACCAGTTACTAAAGGGAAGGGCTGTGTTTAATTCTCTGCCAGTGTGGATGTATCTGCAGTATCCAGCCCTGAGACCAGAGTGGCTCAGTTCTGCACAGTGCTGTGTACCACTCCTACACCAGATCAGCAGAAGTCATGGCACACAGTGCACACACAGTGTTTTCTTCCTCTGGCCTTGCTAGCAATTAAAGCCTCTTCAGGAGTCAAAGTCCTTAATTCCTCCTTGCATTACTTTTACAAAAAAACTCCCCACCTTCATGCCTTCAACATCCATATCCTTACTTTTTTGTGTAGTTTCTTAAAAATTCCTCAGCCAAGAAGGAGCCATAAATATTGTGCTTCAAATGGCAAAGTGAAGGCAAACCAAAGTAATTCTATCAGAATTCTCTCTAGCACTGTAATTCTACTTTTTAATATTTGCACTGGCAAAGGCTGTGCCCCTCAGCAGGCTGAGTATGCTGTTTACATCATTGCTCTTACTGCACCCGGCTGTAGAAATAGAAAAGGCTGTGAGGGAAGGACAATACCTCCTAAAGGGAATGGTCACTACAAAAATAATTAAGAAGTGCAAACTGGCTCAGATGGGAAAGTCAAAACAAGGCAGCATTCAGCAGGGCAGAGCTGCCACTGAGCCCCATCAAGCGACTCACACAACCACATGTCAGAGCCAGAGGCAACTCCATGGGCCCCAACACAACCAACAGCCTCAGGACTCATACAAGGAGCCAGATGCTCTGTCTGGGAATCACTCTTCCACAGGTCGACATCAAGATCCCAGAACTGTCATTTTGAGAAGAGGAAGAGCAAGTACAACATGGTGACATAAAACAAGGGTTGAACTGGACTGTATTTGGGGTTGTTTGGTTGGGTTTTAGCGCACAGAGTTAAAAATAAAATACCTATTTCTGAATTACTTTTGCTTTGCTGCATTACTGACTTTGCTTATAAAAAGAAAAAAAAGTTCTATGTCCTCTTTATAAATATTAAGGATGGGCCAATTACATTTTTCCCAGCACTACTGCCTCAGGCTTGGGAACCCAAGGACACCAGCACCACATGCTCCTTTGCAAAACAAACCCTCAGATCACAGGCTGATTAGGCAAACAACCCCCTCCCTGTCCCACCATGGAGATAGGCCAAGGGAAGAAACATTTACCTAGCTCTCCGCCCTGCACTTCTTAGATAAGAGTCTGAGCCATTCTTAATTTCAGTAATCAAGGATGCAGCCAATGACAATTGCGAAATCTGACTCAAAGGCAATGTCCATCCTTGAAGGCACATCCATCTGGGAAAAACAAACTTTGAACACTTAAGTCATGCATACCAGCTTGTTTACCACCAAACAAGAAGGTAACAGAATGATCAAATCCAATCCTCTTGCCTTGATATTTTAACAGGATCACAATTTAAAGGAGAATGCCTAAAATTTAACCTTAGAAATTACTAATTTTTGAAGAGTCGTGTTCCCACATTTTTTTCTGCTACTGTAAAATGCACAACGACTAATGTAGTCCCAGGGATGAAGTCTGCATCAAAAATTAGGAAACTTAGGCAACTGTCAATTTAATCCATAGATACCTAAGTTTTGATATTGGGAAGCAGCTGTGGTGTGTTAGCCTCAGCTTTGTTGGGTCACTTTTGCCTTGGTGGCTTCATGCTGCTACTGTTGTTGTCACTCAGCATTCCAGTACAGTGGGAAGAAATGCAGGATATCTTGCAAGAATGTAGGAGGCATCATGTGTCTGGCATTTGGGCAAAATTTATTCATGAGCTGCACCTGGTTTAAAAAGAGTGCTTCCTCAATAATGGAATGACCTGGCCAACCTTATTTGCACAAAGTAAGGTGCTGCTTTTGTGTAGTTAGGCCTAGTATTTTGTAGTTTTTATGGGAACACATCTGGTGTGTATACATATATATATATATATTATACCAGACTGTGAACAGAACTGCACAAAAGGGGATTTGGGGAAATGACACCCTCCAGCAGCTCCATCCAGCAGGTGGTACAACTGCCAGTGGTCTTGGCTCCAAACCCCACAAGAGGAAAGGAGAGATCCTCGTGTCCAAAATAGAAATATTCAGCCTAGAAGCAAAAAGTGTTTTTGCTTTGGTATCCCCACAAGGGTCCCCTCAAGTGACTCGGTAGCAGCAGGCTGAAGCAGAGTCGATCAGAGCTGATGTGGCAGCAGTGACAGCGCTGCCTGCTCAGGGCCAGCCGCAGCGGGATGCGCGCTGCCAAGCTGGGCTGCGTGGCTGCACACGGAAATGGGGCTGGCATCGTTCACTGCTTTGCACTGGAGCAGACAGACAGAGGGGAAACCTCTCTGACCAGCATGAGTTTAACTGGATCTCTGTGTGGGTGTGATGGGAGCAGGGACTGTAGGCTTTTCTGCACCATTGCAATGACTGGACCTACAGACTGATCTATATGGGAGAAAACTCAAAGCAACTACAGCAGTAAAGCTGGAAAATGGTGAAAGAGAAACAGTTAATGCCAAATGTTGTGTCAATCTATCATAACATGGAATAAGTGTTATGACTATAATCACAATAAGAAGGACTAGTGTAGTGATTCTCTCTTCTGTTGATATCCCTTGTAATGCCCTTCAAACTAAGAGATCATCCATAATTCTTGGTATTGCAAAACCACACAATTTGCCTTTCAATACAAAGAAAAAGCAGGACAGCCTTGAAGCTGATCTTTATGCAAACTTCCAGTGAACCACCTACACAAATTCTTTCTAAGATTCTGTGTCCTGATTCTTAAAAATGAAACTCCAGCACCAATTTTGGTTTAAATGTCAAATACAGCTTCAGAAACTCCAAACAGGTGCTGTGATATTGTAGGGTTTTTTCATTGTTTCACTCAATGCTTTACTACACTAAATCTCCACGAAAACTGCATCTTTCATTACAATCACATCCCACTCATTTATGTGAGTGATGCCTTCAGAATATTCATACCTGCTGTCAAGTGCCTAGGAAACACCACAGGACCTAAATACCTGTTCTAGACATACTTTTCACTTAAAGATATTTTAAGAAGGTTCTTGTCTCTCATACTGAATTTACCTATCAGGCACCCATGAGAATAAATGTATGTGTGTTTCAAACCCACAATACTTTCCATACTATTTTATGCAGCACCAATCAGGTCTAAAAGGGTCATTTCAGAACACCAAGACTGAGAAGAAATCACAGTAATAAAACATCGATCCTGGAGTGTGGGAAGTGTCAACACACAGAGAGCGGAAGGCTGATACTAGCAAAGAACTGCTTTATCTGTTCTATGTTCACTGTGTTAAATAGTCATATCTGATAACTCAAATCAGCTTGAACTTGTCTGTGTAGGTGTCACACACAGGGCTATTTGAATACACCAATCCATAGATGCAAAGAGTTTGCCTGTAACAACACCATCTTTCCTTGTTACAGATGTGTTGACTGATCTGTGTTTGCTGGGTGTAGGGGGAGTGAGTGTGCTCCAGCTGAAGTGCAAAGGCCCAATGGGTTTTGTCTCCATTTCTGGTGGATCAGCTACAGCAGTTATTGCAACCCATTGGCCACACGCCCCTGCTGTCAGAGGTCACAGCCCTTTCCCATGGATGTCAGTGATGTCACCTTAGGAACAGTTATTTGTAAGCACTTGTCAGTGATTATAGCACCTTAGGAACAGGTGCTGCAGTATTTATGTAATGCAGCCCTGGTTTTGCTTTAGGTTAACTACCAGGCTGTGAATTTGGCTGAGGAGTAAGCCCTGTTGTGCTATTCCTGCTCTAGGTCATCTATCCAGCAAAGAGGAAGGGAAAGGTAACAACACTTTCACCCAGCACAACTGACTCAGGGCCTTTAGCACTCTATAAAGGGCCATTTATACCACAGGAATTTTACTGATAATGACAGTATATTCAGGTAAGTATCTCCCCTGAGTAGGAGTTTATAAACCAAACCGCTTTTTCTGAACTTGGTTATCTGCTGTATACGAAGGTCAGCTAACTGCTGGTGATCCTCTCACCTCAATATAGTCCAAGTGAGTGGCCACAAAGCAATACATGGGATTTCAGGGAATCCAGTATTAAGTCCTGCACACCCATGAATAGCTTGAAGTCCACACCTTGCACAGTTAATTCAGCCCAAGAGTAAGAATGCCTGGTTCAGCACTGTCGGGTGATTGCTCAGTGTTGATGAACACAGAATTAAACCCCTTGCACCAATGCTGGCACTTTGCCAAATTTAATTCCACGGTTTTAACAATGTTAATTTTTGCTACTAGTTATGGTTTTATTAAAAATCTCACTGTACTTGGTGTTCTGTCTATGTACTGAATTCCCAGTGTTAAATCATCATCCAGGAACCTCAATATTCTTTAATCTGAGAAAGAAAAAAAGGAAGAGAACATTTCTACCCTTTGACACTGCGATGAAAAACTCAGAAACAGAAACCTTACCAAGTCTTGCCATTGCCCTAAAAATTAGTCAGTATTTACTGCTTAAATCTAGTTATTTGGGGACATTCAGACATTCTTTTTTGAATGCTGGGAACCATAAAAATATACTTTACTTTTTTTAACTTCTTAGATACCCTGGGATATCTGATCTGGCTCTGAGCGATCTGGATTTTCTTCTGCCTCTAGCATCATTCATGTAAGATTCACAACTCCCTCCTTCTGTTTTCTATATAGTTATTGTGTCCCTATTCTTGTTTCCAAGGCCAAGAAGATTACTTGTCTAGGGCTTCCAGTTAGCCTAGTGAAGTTGGTGAAGCTGGTCTTTGGAGGAAGGAGAAGTCTTTAGAGATTTTTTTTTTTTTAATTCAGATAGTTAATTTTAAGTAAAAAAAAAATTGTTAAAGTCTTTTCAATTACTGAAAGCTAAATTAGGTTCAAAGCAGATGGAACAGGATAAGTGAAGTGTTCAAAGGAAGGCTACATGCTTTTCTTCCCCCTAAAAATTTATCTGAACAAAAATGTGGTTTGTACCTAGACTTACACAGGGCATGTAAGCAGCCTCATTAAAATCAGTGGGAGCTTCTAGACTTCAATGGAACCAGGCTTCAATCCAGAAGGTTTTATTTCTCCATCCTTACATCATTAGAGCATTCCATTAGAATACCTCCTGTATGCAGAAGGATGTAAGTATCACAAAATCAGGAGACACCTTCCTGTAGGACTGAACCAGGCCATGTTTAACACCCACTAGATTTGCTCTAGCCCCCAGTGACTGATTAGTTTTCATTGACTTCTCTTGATCAGAATCACACTGAAAGAAGTCAAATTAATTCCTTTAAAAACTCAGCAGTGAATGCATATGAGACACACAGCTATTAATTACCTGAGCTATTGTTCCTAATTATCTCCCATTCCCATCCATCTTTTTAAAAGGATATTGCAGCCATATCATGTCAGTGTTCAAACATTGAAAACACACTACTTGCAGTTTTCACCACTTGAATATTCTTAACTTTTAACAATGAAAACTGGAAAATTTGCCTGAAATCACTGGGCTTAATTATGTTATTGATGGGCTGCATCTCTGGCTTGTGCCAGAATGTAGCATAGCTTTCAAATCCAGGCAAATGGAATTCAATTACACATTGGAGGTGAGCAGAGGAGAGTTTAGAAAACAGGTTGTGGTAAATAAAAAAAAATAAAATAAAGGACAAAAAGAAGACAAGTATTTTTTGCAGGAGATGAACTGCCTGCAGACCACAGATTGGTGTTAAATCCTGAACTTTAGTGAGCGGGTGATGAGCTGGGTTCATCTAACACCAACAAACATGATATAGCTACAGGGTATTTCACCCTGGTTAAATACCAGATGAATTAAAGGCTGTTGCCAGCAGCTGTGATGAATGTCACTGGGATGCTGTCTGATTGCTCTCTGGGTCTTATGAGTGAAGTATGTCTGCTCTTTCTTTGTTAAGGTCAGCATGTATTTCTAATGGTTCATCTGCAGGGCTTCGCTGAAGGCACCAGTGAGAACACAGGTGCTGGAAAATGTCTCTTTCATGCAGCACAGACTGAAACAAGCAGGACTGAATAGTGTCAGGAGGAACCTTTGCATCAACATGTTTGCAGTGTAGAAACAAGGCTCACAGATCAGGACACAAAGTGACAGGCATTTGTGGATGGGATGAAATTACTGCCAAAGAAGAGGGTATTTTATTTCATTTGCCTAAGCAAATAATTTGCCTTGAGATACCTGCTCAGAGAGACTTGCACAGTTTTTATATAAAGGTGTCATCTCTATGACATCTTTATCAAATGACCAGAAGGAAAACTGAACGAGCCCAAGGCAAAGATGCCTGAGTTACATATCACAGCTCCAAAGGTCTCAATGCCACATGTTGACCTGAACCTAAGTGGCATCAAAGGTGCCAAAGGGTGACATGAATGTTTCCATTCCCATCATATGAGCTAATTTGAAGGGTTTTGAACTAAAGCTCAAAGGTTTTCTATTTCATTGTAAAAAAATCCTACTATTTTAAGAAAAAAAACTGCCGCACCTCAAATCCTGTGTCCAGTTTTGGGCCCCTCACTACAAGAAAGACATTGAGGATCTGGAGTGTATTCAGAGAAGGGCAACAAAGCTGGTGAAGGTTCTGGAGCACAAATATGAGGAGCAGCTGAGGGAGCTGGGGGTGTTCAGCCCAGAGAAAAGGAGGCTCAGGGCCTTACCACTCTCTACAGTTGCCTGAAAGGAGGGTATAGCCAGGTGGGGGTCAGACTCTTCTCCCAGGTAACAAGGGATAAGGCAAGAGGAAATGTCCTCAAATTGTGGCAGGGGAAATTTACTTTGGATAGTAGGAAAAATTTCTCTGCTGAAAGGTTTGCCAAGCATTTGAACAGGCTGCCCAGGAAATGGTGTAGTTGCCATCCCTGGGGGTATTTAAAAGATGTATAGATGTGGCACTTGGGGATTTGGTTTAGTGCTGGACCTGGCAGTGCTGGGTTGGCAGTTGAACTTCATGATCTTTTCCAACCTAAACAATTCTATGACTTTATGATTCTCATTCTTTCCACCCAAAAAGCTGCCTACAACAAAGGAAGAAAACATTAACAGAAAAAAAGTAGTGGTAGGCCTGTTACCCACTTAAGTTTGAACAAGTTAAAGGGAGGAGGTTGGACTTGATCTTAGATGTCTTTTCCAACCTTAAAATTCTATAATTCTGTGTTTAAAAAAAAATCCAAAATGAGAAAGGACCAATGTTTTCCTGTTTTCAAGGCTTGCATGGTCTCAAGTGCTGGGTTTTGAGACAGTGATTCAGAGAAGGGGTTATGAGCTTTTAAACACTCCTCTCCTTCTCTGGATGATCATCTAAATCAACCTCAGTGCCCCTATTCCTCTGATCTTCTTGTGTACAGAATAAAGTGAAGGTTGGCTTTCACAATAATTTCAGTTTCATTTCACAGAAATTTCAGTTCACTCACTTTCCCACCCATTCTCAGCTTTTCCTCCTTTAGTCTGTTTCTGCATAATACTGTCAGATGAATAATTCCTAAATTTTTGTCATGATCAACAGTGGCATAAAAAAAATAGGCACCCTACTGCATCTTATTGTTTCTCAGTGACCAAATAGCTAGATGTGCTCCTGCCCTATGAATTTCCATGCACTTCTTTAAAAAATATTTTTTAAAGAATATTTGATCACTACTACCATCAAGCTGTCCTAATGGCAGGAAAACATGTTTCAGTTAATTCCCACCTTGCTCACTAACAATCTCTTGAGGTCAGAGGATAACTAAGACTTTGTCTATGTCCCAGAGTAACCCTAATCCTGAATGTTGATAATGGGTGCAGGTAAATATAGTCAAACTGGAGCTTGCATTGACTGAATGAACTCACCCAACATCTATCATGGACAGAGCGATGCAGATCTGACCACATCCAGCAGAGGCCTACTAGGCAAGCCCTGTTGATTAGCTCAGTAAGACTAACACACTTCTGGATTTACTTGTCTTTCCCTGAATCAGCTTTGCTCCATGCATGCANAAGTATGTCTGCTCTTTCTTTGTTAAGGTCAGCATGTATTTCTAATGGTTCATCTGCAGGGCTTCGCTGAAGGCACCAGTGAGAACACAGGTGCTGGAAAATGTCTCTTTCATGCAGCACAGACTGAAACAAGCAGGACTGAATAGTGTCAGGAGGAACCTTTGCATCAACATGTTTGCAGTGTAGAAACAAGGCTCACAGATCAGGACACAAAGTGACAGGCATTTGTGGATGGGATGAAATTACTGCCAAAGAAGAGGGTATTTTATTTCATTTGCCTAAGCAAATAATTTGCCTTGAGATACCTGCTCAGAGAGACTTGCACAGTTTTTATATAAAGGTGTCATCTCTATGACATCTTTATCAAATGACCAGAAGGAAAACTGAACGAGCCCAAGGCAAAGATGCCTGAGTTACATATCACAGCTCCAAAGGTCTCAATGCCACATGTTGACCTGAACCTAAGTGGCATCAAAGGTGCCAAAGGGTGACATGAATGTTTCCATTCCCATCATATGAGCTAATTTGAAGGGTTTTGAACTAAAGCTCAAAGGTTTTCTATTTCATTGTAAAAAAATCCTACTATTTTAAGAAAAAAAACTGCCGCACCTCAAATCCTGTGTCCAGTTTTGGGCCCCTCACTACAAGAAAGACATTGAGGATCTGGAGTGTATTCAGAGAAGGGCAACAAAGCTGGTGAAGGTTCTGGAGCACAAATATGAGGAGCAGCTGAGGGAGCTGGGGGTGTTCAGCCCAGAGAAAAGGAGGCTCAGGGCCTTACCACTCTCTACAGTTGCCTGAAAGGAGGGTATAGCCAGGTGGGGGTCAGACTCTTCTCCCAGGTAACAAGGGATAAGGCAAGAGGAAATGTCCTCAAATTGTGGCAGGGGAAATTTACTTTGGATAGTAGGAAAAATTTCTCTGCTGAAAGGTTTGCCAAGCATTTGAACAGGCTGCCCAGGAAATGGTGTAGTTGCCATCCCTGGGGGTATTTAAAAGATGTATAGATGTGGCACTTGGGGATTTGGTTTAGTGCTGGACCTGGCAGTGCTGGGTTGGCAGTTGAACTTCATGATCTTTTCCAACCTAAACAATTCTATGACTTTATGATTCTCATTCTTTCCACCCAAAAAGCTGCCTACAACAAAGGAAGAAAACATTAACAGAAAAAAAGTAGTGGTAGGCCTGTTACCCACTTAAGTTTGAACAAGTTAAAGGGAGGAGGTTGGACTTGATCTTAGATGTCTTTTCCAACCTTAAAATTCTATAATTCTGTGTTTAAAAAAAAATCCAAAATGAGAAAGGACCAATGTTTTCCTGTTTTCAAGGCTTGCATGGTCTCAAGTGCTGGGTTTTGAGACAGTGATTCAGAGAAGGGGTTATGAGCTTTTAAACACTCCTCTCCTTCTCTGGATGATCATCTAAATCAACCTCAGTGCCCCTATTCCTCTGATCTTCTTGTGTACAGAATAAAGTGAAGGTTGGCTTTCACAATAATTTCAGTTTCATTTCACAGAAATTTCAGTTCACTCACTTTCCCACCCATTCTCAGCTTTTCCTCCTTTAGTCTGTTTCTGCATAATACTGTCAGATGAATAATTCCTAAATTTTTGTCATGATCAACAGTGGCATAAAAAAAATAGGCACCCTACTGCATCTTATTGTTTCTCAGTGACCAAATAGCTAGATGTGCTCCTGCCCTATGAATTTCCATGCACTTCTTTAAAAAATATTTTTTAAAGAATATTTGATCACTACTACCATCAAGCTGTCCTAATGGCAGGAAAACATGTTTCAGTTAATTCCCACCTTGCTCACTAACAATCTCTTGAGGTCAGAGGATAACTAAGACTTTGTCTATGTCCCAGAGTAACCCTAATCCTGAATGTTGATAATGGGTGCAGGTAAATATAGTCAAACTGGAGCTTGCATTGACTGAATGAACTCACCCAACATCTATCATGGACAGAGCGATGCAGATCTGACCACATCCAGCAGAGGCCTACTAGGCAAGCCCTGTTGATTAGCTCAGTAAGACTAACACACTTCTGGATTTACTTGTCTTTCCCTGAATCAGCTTTGCTCCATGCATGCACGGACTCAGACACGCTCACACATGCTCTCCATGCTCAGTCCCACTGTTCCACATGTGCTGTGAATCCCCAGTGTCTGAGACACGTTGAAAAGCCACAGATGCTTCTCTGCATGTATGCAGTGATCACTTGTCTGGCCAACTGGCAATTGATTACTGCCAAAAGTGGGCTCCAGGCTCTCTACAAGATGGTTAATGTTGCTGTTTGGGCATTAGAAACATCAGTGTTAAGTCCCTTTGCCTTCCTTTTGTCTTAGCACTTAGTCTCTCTAATGTCAGCAGATCTAAGAAGGACAGAATGAGTTTATGTGAAGCATCTTGAGATGTGGGTAGCAAGGTTGACATGTTATAATTAGGGTTACCCCTAAGATACTTGGGAAAAAAACACCCCACCATTCAAAATAATGCACAAAATTTCATTAATATCTATAGGAGGACACACTCTTAGAGCTTAATTTGCAACACAGGTGTGACTTTGTACCAGCTATTCCACACGTCAGATCCAGTCTGATATGCACCAGTCTAATTCACTAACAAAGAAAAGAAAATAGAAAAACTCATGACAATTTTCTATAGTTGCAGTGAATTAAATTGGCTCATGGGAGAGCTCAATGACTGCTGCAGCTGAAATAAGGGAAGAGGCATGGAAGTAGTGAGAGAAGAGCAGAGGAGGACAGTTACTCTCCCATGGCAGTTGTCTGTTGCTTCAGTAACATACTGCAAGATAACATAAAAGTATATGTAGCCAGTTCAAAAACAACCAGCATATTTTGAAGTAACAACACAGAAGATCATGGCAAAAACTGTCTTGTAATCTTTCTACCAACAACTTATATAAAAAAAGAAGCAAATACATAACTAGAGAAACCTCACTTAGTACCAGAACTTCCTCCCACACAATGTCCCTTGTCACAAGTGCCCTCTTTGTCCCCTTCTCTGTTCTTCCCTCCCACCATGAAATAAGGGCAAAAGCTTCACAGCTCTGCTACTTCAGCATGGCTTGCATTGCAGTAAAAACAGAACTCAAAGGAAAGACAGACAAGTCTTATTTAGAAAAGAAATTGCTGTCATTAATTCTGTAAGTCTCCCACATGACAGATATCATCAGGGTCAATCAAAGCATATTGGGATTTTTCCAATGGTGTGAAGTTTGATGTGTTCCCCAAACCAGTACTGGGCTCAAGAAGCCAGTTTCCACCATCCCAGCTCCAGTAAGACTTTCACCAAAACTCAGTGAACATACAGTGAATCATGTGTTTTAGGAGGAAATAAACTTATGCCACTTGACTTGGGTTTGGGTGCTGCTCATGTAGAACCGTTTCCGTCACAATTTACAGTCCTGGTGAGATTCCTACCGGGCTTCTACAGCCATATGGGCCAGAACTGGGGCTGGCAGTCACTGCAGCAACTGCCCTGATTCCAAATCACACCAGTTTCTCCCTGCTGTAAAGATGGCAGTGACTGAATGCAACAGAAACCACCAAGCTGCTTCCTTACCAGTAAAGGTTTGTAACAGTCCGGTAGATCTGTGTGGGACTGACTCACCTACATTTAAAACCAGGTTGTGATGAAGTGAAAGAACAGTGTTGTGTTACAGGACTTGGCCTTTCATTTCATTCTCTCCATTAAACTACTCATTTACACTTTGAAGAATATTGATCCAGAATGCTGAAAGAAAATTACTAAGTACACATTTTTCTTCATCTTCACAGCACATAATTGTTCTATTTCTTTTTGACAGACGTAGGACAGTACTGACTTCAATTACTTTCCTTCCTACCTCACCTCTCAATCTTCCCCTATTCTTTCCCATTTATTCCCTTACCAGAAGAGGTGGGCTGGCACTCATAAACTGAAATGAGATCCAGAGTAGCTGATGTATAAGGAAGGACTTCTATCTGTCACCTACAAGTGAAGATATAAACTCCAGCCAAAGAGTAGAATAATTGTTTAGCTCAATAGTGTCTTAAATCACTGTAAATAAATCCATTAATGCCCACCCCTCAAAATATCTCAAACTTTTGCCATATCCTCTCTTTTCTTAACAACTTCACTGCCTCCAAGTTAAGCTACTTTCAATTTTTGTTTCTAAGTAAAGGTCATCACTAACAGAAAATGCAACCAATTTTTACTTTAAATGCTTGTCTGGTTATGATAAACAAATCCCTTTATAGTTTCTGTGAGTTTGGAAACATCTGATTTCTTTTTTAGTATATAAAATCTGTTTTTCTAGTGGGCTCTGATAGCACAGTGAAAACCACAGCATTGCCAAGGTTCATGATTTCACAAGCGATCTTTAGTTTTTGGTGACTAAATTTTTGCATGGAAATGTAGATTGGTTGCTCAAAGCTGTTCATGCTCTGTAGCTTCGAGAAGAGCCATGATCTAAACAAATCCTGTAGTCTGCCATGTCCCACTTTCAGTCCAGACATATAAGAAATTCCAGTCTTGTCCTTCTCCTTTAAGATTTATTTTGTACAAAAGTTTCCTTGCATGAAGAGCAAGCCAATGTTGCAGTGTAAAACTTGCAACTGATTTCCATCATGCTAGCTATTTATTTATCTTCATTCCTTTGTTTTCAATGAGCAAAAAAATATTAAAAGGTATTATGGAAGGAAAAAAAAAAAGCAAAGGAGAGAAACAATGAATTCCTGTACTATGCAAATACCTACAAGTATAAAAGCTTTGAGCTGGTTGACACCACAGTGGAATCTAAAGTTAAACCATGTCAAATACTCCTGAGTAAGCAACAGAGACTTTTGCTTTCACACAAGATTACTCACTGGACTCCTTGGATCAAATGGTGAAAGATTAAGTTTTTCTGAGTAAGGAACCTACAGGAGTGATTTTGTCATGTGTTACATTATGCCATGCCATAGGCAGAATCTAAAGCACAAACATGGAAGAGTAATTAAAAATTACTGGCACCACTAAGCACCATAGTCCTGATGCAAAAGGCTCAAAAACCTTTGAACTGGTGAAAGCAAAGACAGGGAAATTTCTTTCTGACTTGAACACTCCTGTTATACTTTAACATGATTTCACTCTCTCAAGGCTGTCTTTCATGAAAGCAGTCTGCGAAAATGGGGATGGGATGTGAGACACATGAAACCCACAGTGAAAATACAAAAGATAGAGGATTTGATTTTGCACTGTATCCATTGTTGGTTTGATTTTATCCCACTGAAGCTATTATAAAACCTTCAAGAATTCAGAAGAGCAAAACTGTAACAGGACTGTGTCCTTTCAGGAATTTGATTCTTAAGAGAAATGCAGCTTTAAAGACTTCTAGGACAGTAAGGGTCCCCAATCAAAGAGCAAGGAAAAACAGCCTCTTTACTTATTTCCTGTGAGAAACTTAAATTTTCTTACTTCTGAAGAGGAACTAGCTCTCTGAAGTAGGTAATGCCAGTGAATCAGCACATTTGCTAGACCAGGCAAAAAAGAGGACCTTCGCCTTCGCTGTTTGACTCTCTAAATTCTTGACACAATTACTGCAGTTTGCTTTTTGTATGGAGAAAGTGTGGCCAGGCAGGAAAAAGACTTCCTCTCCTGAGGACACCTGTTCTAAGAAGCTCTGATAAATTGAATATGCATAGCACAAAACAGGCACTTGCAAAGTGTTAAGTAAATCACCTAACAAGTAACAAGGGAGGTGGGAAGAGGAAGAACGGAAGGATACAAGACAGACAGACTAGAGGATAAATTAAAGCATACACAGAATGCCATCATGTACAGCAATATTTAAGCTATTTGATTTTTCCCATTAGAAGAATGCATTTCTTTCACAGTTTCCACAGGCAAGCAGTGATTTTCATTATTTTTTCCACCTTTCCAACTCAATAGTTTGAAGCCATGTTAGCCTTACAATTAATTTTTATTTTAACATTAGATAATTTCATTCCAAATCCAAAATTTTACATTTACCACTAATTCAAATTTGTGACTTCTCAGAATTTGTTCCTTAACAGTATCTCATTCTGATTATCTTACATCCATGCAGAAATCATTCTAGTATGGCAAGATTTTTAACTAAATAAAAATTCAACTTGCTGAATAACTCAAATATCATTCCTCTGACATCTGCATTTGGTGGCCAATACCTATGAAAAACAAAACATAGCCTAGATGTATTGTATTATCCTAAAATTTTGAGCATATCTCTCTGATTTTCTGACTGATAAGATTGCATGCTGAAATAAGATTTGAGCAGAATTAAATACAAGATTGCTGAAAAAATGGGCATATCTCATGTTGGAGATGCTCTAATAACTTGCCATCACCTGAAAGGAGAGATCTACAAGTACCTACAAGTACATTCCAATGCCATATCACATCTTCCAGCCTTATATTTCCACTCTATGGCAGCAGCTCTGGAGCTAATTTGTCTTACAAATTCACCACTAAACTGTTCAAACTCTTCATACTTTTGCTGCATAATGATGTGTTGGTTCAGCAGGTTCAACCACTGCAGTATGGGGTCAGGAGAGAACCAAAGGTGGTGCAGGGTGGAAAGGATGCCAATAGGTCAGCAATAGAACTTAAAAACTGGGTGTCCTTTTCAGGCTCTTCCTATCTTTAACACGTCTTTAACATATATTTTTGCTATCTTTAATTGTTAAGAGACAACTCAGCCCTAAAGCTATTTTCCTTTTGTCCAATGTACTCCCCCTTGTCTCAGTGGGAGCAGAGGGAAGTAAGTCCTGATGGGATCTCTGAGATCCCATGCACGGAATGTATGTCCTGACACCTAATGAGGAAGCCACTGACAGAAGTTCACTGCTCAGTGCCTTCTAAGCCCATCTACATGTTATTTGTCCTGCACTTTTATATGTGTCACATTAAGGTATTTAAAAAATAATGCCTGTGGTCATCTCAAGCATATCATCATCAAGATATGATGGCTTTTTGTTGGTAACATGTTTGCTCTTTGCTAGAAGAATCTCTGCCCACTCTGCTTACTGTTGACTGCTCTTAAGAACAGCAGGTAGGCCAAAATTTTCACACCTAACACCCTAATTTAGGACCTAATTGACATGGAGAACTACATGACAGCAGGATGGTACTAGAAACTTTTGCTGGTAAAGCAGTGTGTAGCACAGAGTTGGTTACAGATGTGATATTTGTGCAGCATTGCTAACGTCAGGAAGAATGCTAGCACAGACACAGTTAAAAAACTACTTCTTGCCTGTAAAAGCGTATTTCATTCATTTGACATTCAAGTAACACAAAATGTAGCAAAAAGAGGCATTTTACTGATAGAAGTTGGGGTGGACATCAATAATGACCTAAACCAAGTGGGTGCACAGCGGTGATCCCATTGTATCACAGAGGTACCTTTTCAATGGTTCACAGCACAGGGGAAAGGAGAGGAGAGACAAAGCATTGCTAGCTGGCAAAACTGCTCCCATTCAAAGCTGCATTTTCCAGTGGGGAAGGCAACAGTAGGACTACACCTACTACTAGGTTTATGCAGGAAGGTGGGCATCAGGTTTGGTGTCTTGCCTTTACCAGGACACCACAGAGCTCAGGTAGTGGAGTGCTTATGAAAATTTTAAATGCTAGAATTGGAATATTTTGTGGCAAGTTTTAGGCACCCATTCTTAATATATATGTTCTGAATAGCTGAATTCCTAAGTCTGTCCACACAGAGACAGTCTGAGACATTTAAAGTATCTTCATGACATCTCAAGAAGTAATTAGGATGAATAGGATGAAGGCTGAACCCTACTCTGTGTGTGTGTATTTGTGTGTGTGTGTGAGAGAGAGGCGGGGGGGGCAGGGAGGGAGGGAGAGAGAAGGGAGGAGAGAGAGATCCTTTTCCTCATAAGTGTGAAGGAAAGCTACCAACATACCACTTCACATAAACATCACGTTAAGCCCTACTGCTGTCAGGGCTAATTGAAATTTACAGGATTGCTACTTGCAGTATTAACCCAGGAACTGTCAAACTTCGTTATTTCCAGTCGAATCTGACAGTCTTGTCTTAACATTATGAAGTGTCAGTCTCTTTTCCCTTGATGACAGAGAAATAACATCTGCATTTCCCCACCCAGAAAGGGTAAAAGGGTATGAAAACTAGTGCTATGGTCAGTATTTCAGTGTTCTCAGGATCATGATGGTCCAATCACATCTGTTGTCTCAAACACCAAAGAAAAATGAATTCTGTTTACTTTATATTTTTACCTTTATCATTCCCTGCTGAGTCAAATGAATACTAGAATTTCCTCTTAGCAGAAAGAGTGCTACAGTTAACAGTTTTGATTAAATGAATATCTAGAAAAGTCCTTTCTTCCTTTGTGTAGCAAAAGGCAGACAGAAAAGCAGCTTTTTGTCTTCAGAGGTCTGTGTTCAGCTAAAAAGCTTAGGCATGATGTAGAGGCTGTATCCAGTACAAGCCTCTTGTATTGTACCAGGTTCTAAAGTGCTGCTCACAGAGATGAATTTAATGTCTTAAAAAAAAAGAATAAAACCCCATATTAACATGAGCTGAAGCCTATTACAGTGTTCCATACATAGATTTTTAACTAAACTCTATTAAAGCCACCAGCATCAGTGGTACCCCTGCCTTTCTGAGATGTTTAGAGGGACAGATGTTCCTTGGTAAAAATGAGTGAATAGATAAGCAAAATCCAAAATAAAACAAAAACACCCACAAAAAAACCCTACAAAAAAATTCAAACAAACAAACAAAACCACAAACACCCCCCTCTGAAAAAAACCCAACCAACACCACCCCCTCCCAACCTTCTCCCCGCCACTTTCAATTGCTCAAGAATTTGCAAACTAACTTTCTGGAATTTCACTTGAAACTACAGGCAGTGAATAGCTCCAGGTGGACTGAGTAGGGTCTCTGGGGCCAGTATGGATGGACAAATCCATCTTCCCCAGAAATAATTGGAGGTAGCATTATATATACATGTACCTTTATAACAGTTACCACATCTTGCTACAGGAGTGAAGAAAATTTATCTAAAATGAAAGAAGTAGCAGCTTTATTTTTTCAGTTCAAATCCAAGTGTGCTAAGCTTTTGCTTCTAAAAGCCTGTGCACAGATCTGATCCACAGGATAGCCTTTTGAGAAAACAAGATTCCACTTTTCACCAGTGGTGCAGGCAATATAGAAAGCCAGAGAATGCAGCAATATACATAGAAACAGTGCAATCCAGTTAAGCTAAAACAAAGTAAAACATCCTAAACCTGAGTGAATTGCCCTACACAAACAGTCTGAGATGAGCAGTTCCACCACAGATGTTTCCTTCTCTCATTTTCCCTCCTGTAGTTGCTTACTCCTCCTTTCCATAATGTCAAGTATCAGCTGAGTGTGTGAACCCAAAAACAGTGGAGGATTTTGGCTTAGCCTAGTGAAGTCAGAGCTGGTTCCAGCAAGTGATGCTTATCTGTAACATAGCACCCACAAGAGAAGAGGGAACCAAAAGACCTGGGGCTACTGTCTTGCATAGAACTTACAGAATAAACATTAGCACTTACAGGTTTAAGAAACACAGATATTTCCAGTGTAGCTCTCTATACATGTGTAGAAAACATTAAAAATAAGTAGATCAATTTACCACCACTCCATCAGATTACCTGAGATAATTGCTGGTTGTAAGCTATTCAATTTTATTGTTACTATGTTCAGTGCTCCCAAGTTCATTAAGGTATTAACTAGAATGTACATAGGCTAGAATCTATTCTCACATTCAATAGATGAGTGGCTATTTCTGTGATCATAAATAGAAGAGATCCCACATCCTTTCTGATAAACATTCAGAAGTGGCATGTTTTCAAATACTCAAAAAACTTTCTGGACAAAAATGGATAGAGGTTCAATGAGGACAAAAGATCATAAGTAGTTTGATGAGGCTGAGAGGAAGGACATATTTCTTGCTCCTCTTCCATCTCAGTTCTTTCAGCTCCAATAAAAGCACAAAAGCAAAGGTCAGTGATCATCACTCTAGCTCCTGTTGACATAATGTCTCTATAACTATGAGAGTAACTAACAAAATCCTAAGTAAAGTCAGTGATTAGAATCACAGGAACAACTATGACACACTCACCTAATCCATTTATCCTGCTTACCTGCAGGGAGGCAATATTCAGAAGTACAGGTAAGAACCTATTTGACATTCAGGTCCTTGTTACTGGAGAAACCAGGAAAAGAGAGAATAAAGTGGAAGTCTATTTGAAAAATGCACAGTATGGGAGAGTACCACTCTACAAGGATAAGTTGAACATTCATTTACATGGGAAGATATTAAAAAATTTTAAGGAACTTTTTTCCACACAAGTTCTAGCCAATCTGTAGAACTGTCATGGGAAGCCCAGAAACCAAGAATAAAAGAAGATGAAATAGTGGATTGGACTTCATTGTACAGATATCAAGAGAATCCATGTATGTCATAACCAACCATACAATTCCTGAAGGGATGCTAAACCTGGTTCGGTAGAATTTAATTATTAAAGGATAATATAAAACCTTAGTGTCATTCACTTTTAGATACTGGATGTTGTGCTCTAACTGTAGGTCTGATCTAGTACAGCAATTTCCATATTTCTGATTTGGCTGAAAAACTCAAGCTCATTCACACATTTTCTCATATGTGTGTATCCTTTTGATAATCATAAAGTAATTTACAGCATTTGAAAAGCATCCGTAAGTGAGGCTTTACTGGCATGTACCTAATCCCACCTTTGGCATCTGTTGCAAATATTTTTCAGGACATGAACAATTATTGGTATAATTACAGCTTTCATACTGGCTAATAGCTTTAATTCTGGGCAGTCATTTATATTGTAGATTTAGCAGCATTTAGCAGTATTTAGCCTTGAAATAGAATCCAGCATTATAAATATTAGCTAATAATTAATAGCTGTTTTGTTTATTGCAAACTAGGATTTAATAAACAAAAACAACAAAAAAAAGCAAAAAGCATGATGAAACTGCATTTCCTGAGTATCTTCCAGGAGCTCTGTAATGCTTATCTAGCATCAGAATCTTCTGTTATATAAATTGTATCAATGCATATACCATGGTAAATGCTGATATGTCAGGAAGTTATGGAAAAAAAACCCCATATGTTTAGAATGGAAAATTCATTTTGTGAAAAACAAGAAGTCCAGGCAGAGGATGAAGGCTATTTTCACTTGAAACAACAGAACAATTGGTTTGGAAAACAGAGCTTAATGTGTGAGCTGGCAGCTATCCAAGTATCCCAGAAAGATGTTCATTTTCTTTGCTCAGATGCTTCTCAGTCTCTTCCTGAACTCCTGGTTTATTGTGACAGTCAAAAGCTGCACAATCTAACCTCTCACCAGGTTTGGTGATCCTTTGAAGGAAACAATTTTCACCTGAGGATCTAGAAACGAGGGAATGTGGGTTTGACTCCACAAACCATAAATCTTAATTGTATGGATAAATTGTCTGTGAGATATATCTTCATGGACTGGATTTTTTTTGGGTGTATTTTCTTTCAAATACCCTTTATAATTTTGCTTTCATCCTCTTTCTTTTTTTTTTTTTTTCCTCATTCAAATGCCCACACTGTGATGCATTCCTGTTCTCTGATACTTGGTAAGAATTTAAGACAAACACTGTTGATATTTTTCCTTAGCAGAGAACTTAATGGATTTCCTAATGGCTATTCCTGTGATTCATATTTTGTATCATTTATATATTGCTGACATTCTGAAATATTGCTATTTGTTATACACAAACTCATCCATTTCCTGTTCACACTTTAACCTCCAATACCACACTGATTTTTGTCCTCTCCTGAAAGCCATTCATTTAGTTGAAAAATTAACAATCATCTTCATTCTTGTGCAGCTAAACTCACAGGGAATCAGTTGCCAATAAAAGTAGAAAAATAACTGCTTAAAAGTGTCAAAGATGCTAATTGAATTCCAGTTAACTCAGCCTGGCTGAAAGCCAGCATATCTGGTAAGGCACTGACAGGGAGCAAAGATCTATCTGCTGCTTATATATTGGGTATGTTTTTCCTAATGACAAAAAAATTGTTTGGAAAAGGAGCAGTAGCAATGTGTGCTAAGCATTTTTTTCTCCTATTATATCACTTTGCCTAATGTGTTTTTGTCTTATGGTTAAATCATTATTATCATTCACTGACCATGATTTAAAAGAAAAGAATGAGTAGAAAATGATGCACATAATAAGCAAGAACTTATGTTCTATTTGCAATCTCATACCTAAAAAAATGACAGAGCAAAGCTAAGAAAGTATGGAAAACAGCAAATAAAATAATTAAGTAGAGAGAGCTGTTCCTTTGTGAGAGACTAAACTGGATGGAACTCCAAGTTGGGCAGCAGATGGCTGAGAGGACAGATTTAGAACCTTATGATGGCAATGGACAAGTTGAGTGCTTATGCAGTAAGTTCTAAACTATTTGAACAAGGGGTTACACAACAAATAGGTGACCCACCTAGAAGTTATTTTTTAAGTAGTTAGTTTGGTTTTAAACACTAGGAATGAGCCTCTGGAAAATATTGCCACAGGCACTTGTAGATGCAGAAGATATCAGGTTAAAAGAGGTCTGAATAAATACAAGGACAACAGATCCATAAGCGACACTAACATTAAATAGGCATGATGCATTCTCTAACATCCCTTCTCCAGCAGTTGTGGATGGGAAAATGCAAGAGGAAAGGTCTGCAGAGAGTAGCTAGGGTTGCATCCTCCTTCCCAAAGAGCATCTGCTGTTGTCACTGTCAGGAAGAACACACTGGATAGGAAAAGGAGATCAAAAATTGCCCTGTTGGATTAGACCATCGCTAACACCATCATCACATCCACTGTGCTCATCCTGTATCTTGATTTCTACATGCTTGTACCATTTCCAGCACAACAGGGACCTCTCTGTTCCAAAGGCTCAAAGAATCAAGATAAACTTTAAGAAGGTACACCCAAGTCTGCAGAAACTACCTAACATGCTTCCTGAAGGCCTGATGCAGTTCCTAATTATTTGACAACATAATTTGTTCCAATTTTCCTTCCTCTTTTGAAAAAACAACAACATTGCCTCTAGAACTTTCAGTAATGCATGTATTCTACCAATGAGGCATGTCTAGTTAGATGTGATTAGAGGCAATAATGCCCTATTAACCTCAGGTTTGACTTAAAAAGATAAAGCAAGTATGTCCCAACAGAAAACCAGTGTTCATTTAATAACTTCCCTTTATTTTTCCCTGCTGGAAATCAATACATTGCTATGGTAATTCACCTATTCTATCCTCAAACCATAATAACATACAGACCCATGGAAAGAAAATTAGCCTCTACATAAAAGTATAAAATTAGCAGCACGTGTCCTTACAATGATAATCAGAAATACTTAAAGTTGACCTCAAAGCAAAAGTAATTGGGTTTCTGCTCTTTTGTGTCTCTTAATTATCTCTGGAGGGGATACAAAAAAACTGTCTTTTGTTTGTCTTCTGCATTAGAAATGCAGATGTTTTCTGCCTTGGAAGGCTTGAGATCTAAGACTTCACATAAACCTGGAAGTGACTTGCATAGAAGGGAAGGATTCTTATGGTTTTTTGGCCTTGAATGTCACATAAAGCCAAATGTACAGAGCACTAGAATAAATGGTTCTGAGAAAAAGCATTATGCATATTTATCATTGAAAACAAGGCAGACGAATCCACATGCTTGATATCTATAAAAAACAGATGCTGTTTGGATTCTTTAACCAGGAAATTATTTATATACATTTGTTTTCAGGTAAGCCATGGACTTACCACTCACCTATGCACTCAACAGAGCCCACATTATTTTGGTAGCCCTAGATCTGCCATCTATTCTGCTAACAATAAAAGTTTATTTATTGGCCCTTGTCACCAGATTATGGCGTGTGCAATATACCAAGTTTGTTGCTTGGTATATGCTCATGAGCACATGTTTTTCTAACAGACATGTAGTATTCTTCAAGGAAAAGAGGAAATGAAGAATAAATGTCATACCCTTTTGAGCAGAGTTGTGTTTTCTGAAAGGATTTGCAATTAATCCAGGTATAAATTCATGTCCTCTATATTTTTTGCCTATCTAATAAATTTTGCAGTAGACATTATTCTTCTTGCAGTTTTGATTGGTTGTTAGCTAGAAAATTTTGTTGTTTTCTACTTTTTCCAATTAAAAAAGAGCTATTTTCTATTATTTCCAATTATCTTGCAAATAATTGCAACACAGTCTCTAGATTCTTACACCAGGGCACGTAACACCACCTTCATGCCATTCTTCCATCAACGATCATTTCTTGATAAAGACCTGTGGTCTGTAACAATACCTGTTGAGAAACCTAAATCTAGATTCCCAAATAAAATAATAGCTAACTTCTGGAGATAGTTCTTCCCTAGGAATAGCAAAAATCCTTTCTTCTCATCCCAAAATCAAGGGAAGAATTAGAACTTTACCCAGTAAAGCGTTTTCAACACAAGTTTAACCATAAGTATGAGTAACATCTTTTAAAACAAACGCTTGAAATTTAACCAAGAACTGAGAAATGTAGGTGTGCTGCTGATGCACAGTCTGCATTTCTAAAAAAACGTGTTCCTCTCCCACCCTGCTTATGTGTCATTTTCCCATTCTTCTTTTAACCTCCAATGAAATAATCAGATTACACAAAGAGGTAACACCTCTGTGCCGAATCCCTCTCCGGCAGGAGATTGTTAAAACATCCCCTGAAAAATCTACTGACGTGATGTCCCCTGACTGTGCAAACGTAACACCATGCCGGCACTGCGTCCTGGTGCCGGGGAAAGCTCCCTGGGAACAATACCTCGGTGCTCGCAGGCAGGAGGCTCTGGGTGACCGTTGAGTGCACTCGGATTTTACAAACTGTCATATGGCGAGATAGTGGTGGGTTTCAATGCCGGCACCTATTCAGTCAGCGCAGATGAACTAGAATCACCATTTCAGTTATATCATAGCTCGGGGCGAGAACATGTCACCCTCTTTATTTCCAGCTCGGAACAAGCTGCTTAGGCAGATGCTAACTGTGGTCCTCCCTGCCATGTTCTGTAGAGTGGCCTTTGTCTGGGTTAATTGAGCCCCCACTCCATTTAATAGGCTGTTGAAGTCTTATTGAAACAGAGCTAGTGCCGCAGGTTAAATACATTGCAGTGCTCTTGTTAATCCCCTCATTAACGGAGCTGTAAAGCTTGTTGAGAGCTGTGAGTTTGCATATATTATCAGAGAGTTCTTCACTCAAGTGCTATCAATAAAATGACAAAGCCAGTTTGCAAATAGTGAAATCAACAGTGACACAAAGCTAGATACCTTAAAAAGATAAACAAGTTAATAACTGATAAATCTAATTTTCACACTTGGGGGATAGAAAAAATAGGTTGAAGAATCTCCTTTTTTTATTGGATGAATTTAAAACATGAATTATACAAACTCAATTACTTTCCTTGAGCGAGAGAACTAGCAAGAAAAACATTTCTTCAACAGGAGCTTCTGGCTGTGGTTTGGCTGCGGCTGTTTAGAAGTAATGTAAGGAGCCATGCACAGACTAGCTGCACTCAGCAAACTCAAAGAAAACAAATGAACTTGTAATACAAAATAAGAAGTGAACTTAGATAAAAAATTCGATGGAGCATATTGAGAAAACCTCATATGGTCTCCAAAGGAAAAGGAAGCCGAGTAGGCCCTGGAAAAAGGAAGAGGAGCATTTAGCATATCAGGGCTCTCTCGCACCTTCCAGGAGGGGGAGCAGGAGAAAGGACTCCCCCAACACATGTGCAGAGGGATATGTCTGACTGATGAACAACAAAGAAATAGGACTATGTGGATGATGTTCACTAGAACACAAGAGAAGAACTCTAAGCAGGAGAGGCAGCTGGTAAAAACAAGGTGAGAGCAGAGCCAAGCTATGGTGCTGATGTTATTCTGAATCAATAATCTTCCTCGTAATAAGAAAGGCAGAACTACCTGAAATTGTATTTTCATATCTCTCCATCTTTTATATTTTATCTGCATTGTAGGCATGATCCTTGGCAGATCAGAATTCCACAGAGAAGCCTGTAAGTAAAAGCAATGACTAACATCATCGAAACTGAACTGTTGTAGTTACAATGTTGTTTTAGTGCTGGTCAACTCTCTCCTTCTGTCTCTGATCAATGAACGCATATATTTGGAAAAGCCCAATAGAGTCACTTCAGAAACATGATAGTAACAGGCAAGGCCTTTACAGACACTTTCAGGAATTATTTTCCTAAAACATAACATGAATGCCTCTGCTTGCTTCTGATTTTCCACTTCTTCCTCTGACTCATTGGCCTATAAGAAAACCTGTTTTGCATTCTTTTTTTAACAGTCCCTCCTATATAAATAGCTGTAATTCTGATCAGAATCTTCTTTAAAACTCTGGAATAAAGCACAGGAAATATTTGCTCATCCATGCTGAGAGTCTACTCTCTCCATGCACACCAGTAACTGGACTGGATGATGACTTTGTTATAGGCAACTCTTCATGGCATCATGAGAATTGTGTTTTCTTGGACACTTTCACAACTTAATCCTGCATGCTTTCTCCTGGGAATTAATATTATGCCATTTCTTTTTCCTACTGTGGTTTGATGTCCTTCTCTTTTTTTTTTTTTTTTTTTTTTTTTTTTTTTTTTTGAAACAACCAGAAAGTGGGGGTTTGGAGTTCTTTTCAGGGTTGTTTTTCTCCTTCTTTACGTGTATGTACTATCTCTATAAACTGTATACAACCTGATATAGATGCAGAATATTTCTTTTTCAAATCACTAGGATGCTATATTTGCAGAATAAAAATTTCCAAGAAAAACTGGGCACAAGATAATAGTGTGCACCTACAGCCCAGAAAGCCAATCGCATCCTGAGCTGCATCCAAAGGGGGCCAACAAGTCTAGGGAGGTGATTCTCCCTCTCTGCTCTGCTCTCATAAGACCTCATCTGCATCCAGGTCTGGGGTCTCCAGAAAAGGAATGGCATTGACCTGTTGGAGAGAGTCCCAGAGCATGGCCATGGAAATGGCCAGAGGGCTGTGAGAAAAGGCTGAGAGAGTTGAATTTGTTCCACCCGGAGAAGAGGTGGCTCTGGAGAGACCTTATTGTGGCCTTTCAAAATATAAAGGAGGCTTGTAAGAAAGATGGACAAAGAAATTTTACCAAGGCATGTAGTGATAGGTCAAGGGGCAGCAGTTTAAGGAAGGCAGATTTAGATTGGCCATAAGGAAGAAATATTTTACAATAAGGGAGGTAAGACACTGGAGCAGGTTGACAATAGAAACTATGGATGCACCATGCTTGCAAGTATTCAAGATCAGGCTGAATTGGGCTTTAAAGAATTTGATCTAGTGAAAGATGTCCCTTGCCCATGGCAGGGAGTTGGATTAAATGATCTTTAAAGGTTTCTTCCAACTCAACCATTCTTTGATTCTAGAGAAATAATATAAAATTGGCAAAAGTTGGTCCTTTCGTTTTATCTCAGTACTTAAAATATTTTTTTCTTTGGTAGTATTTATACTTTAATAGTAGTAACAGAAAGGATAGTTTTGTCCAGTGCAATTGGTCTTCTGTTCAAGTTTAATTGCTGTCATCATGGGGTTTTTCATCACATCTTAAAATTGAATCAACCTGAAGCAATTATGACTCTCTCGGAAGCAATAATACATAACATAAATACCTTGTTATATCCCCTGTTACCAAGGTCTCATAAGCCAGTTTTTAACATCAAATATGTAATGTTTATGTATTGCATTGCTTTTTTTCACCTGAGTTAGAAGCCATGGTGGGAGAAAAAGTAGTGGCCACGGTCAGGAAGCTCAGCACAATGCTTGAGAGTTGGCAGGTCTGCAAGTGTATCTTGCAACAAATGATGTTTGGTTTTGTGAGTCTATACATTCCTCAGCATGAAAGGTGCTGTATTTAACATCCAAACTGCAATGAGTGTTTTTTACTGGTTGAATCACTATTCACCTAACTGCAGGTAGTGCTAATAACAGATTCAGGCCCAGCTGGCTTATTCCAACAAATTACTGCTTGCCTTGTCATGCTGGAGACTTACTGCCATTTAAGCACCATAAAATGTCTGTATGCCCATGCTCCTGCATAGCCTACATGTACAAGTAGCAGGCTGCTATTGAAAACTACATGATTTCCTTAGTCATTTCTGTGAGGCTGCAGTCAAGAGGATCACTTCTCTACATGCACAGAATATTCACAGTAACTCACAGAATCTCTGCAGTGTTTCCCACAGTAAAAGGAATTCCTCTCTGGTACAAGTCAGCCCAATCAATTGTTTTTCACTAGACTTAGCAAAATACATTTTGAAATTTTCTTTCATATATTTTTTCATTATTCATATAAATGAAAATATTCATATACCCTTCTCTCCATTCTGGAGTTCATCCATAAAATTAAAAAAAAAATTAAAAGGAAGTGATGACATAAGAGGAGAAAAGGTTCCTTTATCACGTGGTGTAGTGGATAGGAGTTTCCAGTTTCCATTTCAAGTTATACAACTGCTGTCAGCAGAAGGAACTCCCTTCCTTTCCATGAAAAGTGTACTGTTTAATAGCATTTCTATTAATAACTAAAGCTTTTGGGTTGCAGCAAGTGATTCCCTGAACGCTCGCCCTAACTTGCATTTCTTGATCAAAATGAGACTTTGGTGAGTGTAAGCCAACAATTTTTAATGGAATTTCCTTTACTTCCTCCTCCTGTTTCCCTCTCAGGAAAATATTCCACCAGAAACATTTTTCACTGGCTCTTTCAAATATTGAGCTTGTAGGCAGGCAGTGGCTGAATAAATATTATACTGCTAGCATGGGTCCAATGAATAACTGTCCATCTGTACAAAGCTTGCTTTGCTCCCCATGGATCTAAAATGGCACCTGTTAAACAACACACAGATGGGTTTTATGTTTGCCAGTTGATCTAAATAGGGATAGTTGTCTTATTGATGGTGATCCTTGGCTGGCCATAATGCTCTAAAAGACAAGGAAAATTTTGGCATCGGAAGACTATTAATATATTTTTTAAAATATCTATATAGATATTTTATTTAGACTTGACAAAAACAGCTTTTTATTTACTTTCTCCTTACTACTAGGCAAAAAACCCTGGGCTTTCTCTGAAAAGGTGAATATCTAGCGTTAATCAATACCTCAGCTTGTGAGTATTTCAGAAAAAATCTCTTCAACCAGCACCTTCCCTCTGAGGCTACAACAAGCAAAGAACATTGTCTGACTTTGTCTAACCTACATTGCCTTTCCGGTCTAGAGAAGCCCATGTGATATGATACCCCTTCTTGTTGTGTTCTCCTGTCATACCCCAGTGCTTTATTGCTCAGAGTCCATTCACTCACCCAGCTAACAGCCAGCCTTCCACTGCACACGGTTTCCATAATCTTACAACACACAAACATTGTCCTCTCAACTCGGTGCTGTACTTAAGCTAAGTAACAGGGATTTTGAGGCTGTGGTAACATGTCCCCTTTTTCTCTCAGTCAGTCAAGGGGAACCTTTACTGGGAAGAACCTGATTGGCAGAGGAATAAATAATTTATTTATTTATTCCACAGAGTTTTGGTGTAAACTTTTCAGTCTTTGCAGAATTTCTTGTGTAGATTGCTGGGAGTAAACTTTCACAGTGCCAGTGCAGGACATCAATTTCACATAATATACCTGCCTCTCAATACCAGCCCTCATCTCTTCCTACCAAAATGTCTCATAAACAATAACCTCCTCACTTGCTTACAAGGGGGGGAAGTTGCTTTCCACACTTAGGTTAAGCATATGCTGAATTGTGCTATTAATGAGAAAAGAAAAGAAAAGAAA
>VZRX01018955.1:76900-125280 GCA_013398075.1 Notiomystis cincta | reverse complement strand
TTGTGTCTAAACCGGCACAGCATGGTGGAAGACAAGCTGTCAGGGTTGGGATCTTTGTCTTTCATTGCGTCCCTCTTTGGGAATCAAAGGCCTCAGTGGTACCTGGATCTGGTCATAATTCTTGGATCATCCTCTCTCCTTCTCTTGTGAGCATTAAAAAACTTTATTATCTTTACTTACCAGAAAAATTACTTTATTCTACATTATTTCTTCATAAGAAATTATTCAGTTAGAAAATCTGATTCACATTTGTCTGCCATGTAAAGCATCTGAGAGGGGAAGTAAATTGTACTGCTATTTTCAAGTCCCTGGGTAAGAGACAATAAGCCAAATCTTCCCTGTGCCCCAGCCCTTAGGTATTTCTGCAACTCCTTCATTGCAGGAAAATTAATTGGCTAGATCCATATGAAGCAATTCTGGCAGGGGAAACCACACTCAGCTGAAAGATATGTTTTAGCCTTTTGGATATAATTTCAACTTTCAAGATAACTGTTCCTTTGAGGTACTCTAACTATAAATCCCAAAGTGCCCACAAGGAGTTGGGTAGGAGCCAAAAATGCCAAGTCAGGGGAAAATAATTGTTTTCAAATGGTGACAAACCTGCAAGGTCGGCAAAGAACAGAGGGGCTGTACTGCTGGATGGAGATAACCCTGTAGCTCAGGACTGTGAGTTCTGTACACTAAACAGAGCCTAACATCTCCACAGGGTGTTTGTCTGCTGCGAACGCAGAAGGGAACTGGTCTGCACTGGTCTAACTCACATGGCAGCAACGATATTGGAAGAGAATCTAAAGATGTGGGGTATAGACACGATGTGCAGTGCTAAAGCTTTGGCTCGTTCTGGTTTCATTTCCCTGAGGTGAAGAAATGACAGATTTTGTATTTTTAAAATTATTGCAATGCAAATAATTTGACAGTTTGGTCTGGAGGATTTTGTGTCATGAAATGTTGCTTGAAATCGTGCAAGGCAATACAATAATTATACAATCAAGCGTGTCTGAGGATGAAGGATACTTTGAGTAGAGGCTGGGAATTTGCCACTGGTGTGGGTCCGTATTCCTTCATGCCTTGGACAGATTCCTACACGGTATGGGAGGGGTACCCAGGCTTCAGGAATAGCACTGCCTTGAAACTGCAGTTGCAAGTCATGGGGAATCAGCTTGAGGGAGCCTGGTGATTACTTTCTAAGGATATCCACATATAACAAAGTATGCCTGGGGATATAAATCAGCATAGCTGTGCTGGCTGCAGCATAGCTGCATCCATCTCCTCCAGCTGAGGATCTGGACAAAAGTACTTTGGCAACACAGAGGACTGAAAACTACCAGAACACCTTTAAAGCTCATGTGCCAGCACGCAAGAGAGGCATTCAGCTTTGTGGAGCGGACTTTCATCTGGGGCAGTTAAAGCAGAAAAGTGAACTTTAGATTCTCACAATTTTACTGCATCTGTTAAAGCAGTATTGGCTTTCAGCAATGAAATGAGTATTCAGGCCAAGTGTCTCTGCAGAATTTCGGGCACTCCATGAACGGATGAAATTTCAATTGCAGAAACAAGAGAAAGTACCAGACACAAATGTACCACATATTACATTTAAGGAAAGACAGTGAAGGGGCAGGTTATACCGTGGGAATAGGCAGCAGCTGGTGGCTGACTCTGGTGTTATGACTAAGTCATCGATGAGGCCACAAAAATTAAGAAAATTAGTAAGTAAGGGCAGCATGCCCTTATGAAATCCAGGAGGGCTGGTGTGCAGGTGAGCAGCAGAGAACAGCTATGCGCTGGGCTCGGGCTCCACGCCGGCCCCTCGCTCGCAGGCAGACGGAGCTGGCAGCAGCCCGGGTGGCGCTCTGGTGGCCCCGTGGGCCAGAAGGAGGAGGAAGGTTGGCAGTCTGGCCAGGGCACGCCGCCAGCTCCCCCTGCCAGAGCTCGGGCTGGCCGTGGGCCCTGAGGGACGGGCTGGAGCGGGGCCCTCGGAGCAGCACACGGGGCTTGCCGGCAGGCACCGAAAGCTGCGGAGGCCCAGGCCGGAGCACTCACCTGTCCGAGTGTCCCTCGGTGCCGGGGCTGGCCGGGCACTGGCCGTGGCCATGGCACTGTCCCGCCTGGCCACAGCGGTTCGGGCTCGCTGTGGAGAGCTCCTGGACACACCTGTGCTCCAGCGGCTCCCTCATCTGCAGCAGGCTGTGGCTCTGCTTCCCCTGGGCACAGGGCTGGCTGCACAGGGTTCCTCTCTTCCCACTGCTGGTCTGGAGAGGCCTCCTGCTCATCCTTTCGGTTCATAAAAGGGCCTCAGCCCCTCCTCTGGCATCTTAAAACACGAGGCTGGGAAGGTCAGCAGTGGCAGGGGTGACAGGCAGAACTGGAGTAACCACTGCACTCTTGTGCTTACAGCCCCTGCAATTACCTTCTGTCTAGATGGGAAGCTCCCACAGTGATTATCTGGCTCTTCTGATTTTCATCAGCTGGAGAGCTGCATCTTTGGGATTATCCTCTCAGCATCTTTGCATACCCCTTAATGTCACAGGCTTTGGCCTGTTAGTCTGCTTATAGCTTGTCTCAATTCCAGTCTCATCCTCCTGCAAGGGTAACTCACAAATAAAGCAAAGTGGGAGTTGCCATGTTAATGTGCTTTCCTTGAGCCCTCAGGGAAAGGTCCTGAACATGATTTCTTCCGCTTGGATGGAAAGAGGAATTTCTGTTAGAGCCTCCATGAAATTACAGTCTTCTTTTTTTATGAAATGTAAACCAAAGTAAATATTACCTTAGAGTCTCTTATTCATGTTGCAATAAAATGAGACACTTCCTTGGAAATAAGTTTTAAGACACGAGTCTTGTAATGGTGGGATTTATTGGAGTGGAGTTCACAGCTGACCTGAGGTCTGGAGGGTTTGGAAGCAATAGTCTGTGTGAACTTCCCCTTCTCCAGCACACGAGGTGCAAAACTGGCCAGTTATTCAGAGACTTCCCCACCCTTCGTAAGCTCGTGTGCTCATATATCTCTCATGGTACATAAAGAATGACATATTGCAGTGAATCTGCTAAGAATAGCTTGTAAAATACATCATTATATGAATCAGCCTCATTAGAAGTCTCCTTCTCTCATGATTTAAACCAGACACACTACTCACAGGAATGGAAACCATTTTTTTCTCTCTCCTGCTGGCATGTTGTACTCAACCAAATGTTGAAACAGAAGAAAATAATTCTCTGAACTCAAGGCCAGAAGTAGAAAGTAAGTACTGCATTACCCTGATGCCTCTCTGGCATAATTAAGGTCTTGGGTGTTTCCCTGGATATATAACTTTCCAGCTTCATTAATAAAATATTATGTTTCTCCTCTGAAGAGCACATAGCTGCATTCCTTGCATACTCCCAATCCCCCTGACTCAGGACCCTGTAACACCTCACTTTCAGCATCCTCAGCCATTCCAGGCTCTTCTCCCATAGCTGCTGCTCTCACATGGTGCCTGTGATAGCAGGAGACAGGGCTGGGCGACCCAGGAGGCCTCTCAGCCCTTTCTTCTGCAAGGACTGGTGCACCAGATGCTGTGGCTGCATGACTCAGACCTCATTCAAATTGCTTCTCTGCTGCTGCAGCCACTTGCCAGTTAATGAAGGTGGTGTTTGACTCAGACAAGGCAGATGCAACCCCAGTGACACCCCAGGGATGGCTGCAGCTCTGGGCTAGTGGCCACTAGCTGTTAGCCACACAGGACTCATGGAAACAAAGGAATGGCTCTGTGCTCCAAGGCAATGAAACAAAGTCTTTCACTCCCATTTGTTGAGCTCACTGACAAACTGCAGGTACAGCAACTTTTTATTGTTTCTCTTTTGTCACTTCAGGATCAGAGAATGTTGTATTTCTTGCTGTTATTTCTTTTAAACCATGCCAACACACACCCTCCACAGCACATTGCCTTATAAACCTCTGGCTGCACTCTTCTGAATCACACTGATTTTTTAATTAACTCTTGTAAGATCAATTACTCAGCTGCCCTTGGTTGCTCTGACCTCCTATTGCTTCCAACCATGTAACCCATTCTCTCTCCCTGGTTTGCTCTGCATTGTGCTCTTGTCACCAAGGAGCCTTACTGGCTGAACACCACCATGTGTTTGTCTCCCACCCAAGATTTTTGGCCAAGGACATCTCCAGGAGGCTTGTCGCAATCAAGACATCATGACTTTGCAGGCAAGCTGTATTTATCTTGAACTTACTTGTTTGTTAGGCTCTGCTTTGACTTTTGCAGAAGTAGGTCAGAAATGCACTTGGGATGAATGTTACTTGCGGAGGTGATGAGCAGCTTCTGCTCAGGCCATGGAGGCTCCACAGAAATCACCACTGCCTGCTCCAGCAGGCTTCAAACACTGCCCTTCTATCCTGCAGTGCTCTCAGGCTGCTCTGGAACCTGCAGTGCCTTTGGCTGCTGCCAGTGCTGTCACTTCAGTGCACCTGGGACCATCCATAGGCTGGATTTCAGTGCCATGTTTGCTTGGAGGTAATGGGGATGGCTGATGGGATGGCCACAAGCTGCACTAAATAAGCCATAGAGAGACACAGACTGGGAGTCCTGCTCTAGGAAAGGAAGGTTCTTAGGCTTTCCTGTGCTCTGGACATCTGTAATTTTTTGTCAGTAGGAAATACAAATCCCTGATTTCTTCTGCCAGAGTTCTGACGTTCTACCAGGTGTCCAGTGGATGGTGCCGAGGGTTCAGCATGGTCTAGAGATGAAGCAGTGTTTGCAAAAACCTGTGTACTCTTGTGCAATTGCACCTCACTCAGGTGGTGGTGTCTCAGGGCATAGAAAAAACACATTTTCCCTTTATTTCTAGACTTGGTCATCCTTACCCACACATTTGCCCATGTATCATGATTTGAAGGGTTTCTTTTTAACAGCAATTTACATAACCTTCATGTCACTGCTGGTTTTGCCATGACAGAAGTGGCTTTACTTTTGTGTCTCTCTTACTTTGTTCATCAATTACCATTTTGCAAGCCCTGCTGTGTTTTAGCTGTGATTTTTACCTCAGGACTGTGCATCCTCTGCAGTACAAGCCCTGTCTGCTGCCCCTCGGATTTGAAACTGAGGATCTGGTTCCCAAAGCTGGGATTTCACAGCTGTGGTCTGACTGGTTTCCTATCAGCACATACAAAAGGAGTGAGCACACAGCAACAGCTCAATACCCATCTCAAACCTCAGCCTTCTCAGCTGGAACAACTGTTGTGGTTTGAAGTTGTTTTGTTAACTTCTTTGGCTAATTGATAACATCTGCCCCTCGCCACCCTTCCTCGCCTCTCAAGCTGCTTTCAGATAGATGGACAGATAATACTGGAGCAGATCTCAGTTTCTATATTAGTGATCTATTGTTACACTTTTGGAAAATTGTGTGAGAACAGGAGGGCGTCTTCAAATAAAGCCTCCTTTATAAAGGCTCCTTTCACACAGTCTCAGAAACAAGCCCAGAGACACTAATAAACCCTCATGCTATTAATTTGGCATTTCTCTTGTGATCAGATAAAAGAATGCATGAGTTCACACTTCCCCCCCTCTTTTCTTCCCTACCATGTTTTCTAAAGTTGGAAATTTACACTTGGACTTTAAAATATTTGAATTAGCATTTATTTCTCATTAGTTTTCATTTTCCTCATATTACAATAGATGGATCAGGAACTGGTATATGTGATATTTTAGTAAATAAAATCCTTGTATTCAGGATTACTCTGGAAGTCTGGTAATACACAGCGACACCATATAGGTCCCAAGGAGACATTATGGTTCTAATGGAAATATCATATATCTCATATCCCAGGTCTGATATATCAACTCAGCTATGAAAAGAAACAGGATATTTGCAACTATATTTTAAACAGGGATTTTTCTATTACTATGAGAACATGGATTACTTAGAAATTTTGGTGAGAAAACTCCTTAATGATTTCATCAGTGTCTAACCCCATGAGATTTCAGTTCTCTCACTGCTATTGCAATAGCTATTAATGCAGTGAAAATCAGAAATAAATGAGCATGGTTCCTTGGTGTCTGCATGTACACCTCTGAGTTATGTCTCAGGGCAGGTCAGATGGTCCCTTCTCTCAAGTTGCAGGATTCCCAGGGTCAGATTTGGGTTATGCCTAGGGACACATGTGCACTGTGAACCCTCCCCACCTTGACACCTTTCTGTTTTGGCTGGGGAAAGGGTCCCTCCTCCATCTCCCTCCTGGTGTTGGGGTGGTTGGTGGTGCTGCTAAGCCTGGAGATGTCTGTGAGATGCAGGGAGCTGATGTAAGCTGAGACTCGAAGGGTTGATGTTGCTCAGACAGCCAGGAAAGCCTTGTGAATTTCCTTGTAAAAGGAATTTCTCAGGATTCAGGGAGACTTGTGTTACATAGGACTTTGAAAACAACATATGACATAGGATAGGGCTATCCCCTTTATGAAGTCCCCAACAGAACCTGCACGCTGCCACGAGCACTGTTATTATTGTAGTTCTTTTATTTTGTGCCCTTTCAGCACCACCAGCATCTACAAAAAAGATACAACCCCAAATAAAAGTCTCATAGCTTCACCTCATGCAAGCTCAACACATTTGGTCTTAATCTGAGTGCCTGGACGGGGATGAGTTCTGCAGGGCTGTAATAAAGTAAATATTTTCCTGCACTGAGACCAGCTCGAGGAGAGGTTCAATGTCAGGTCAGCAAAGGGGGCTCTTTAACCATGTTTTGCTGGACATGGACCACATCCTCCTCTGAGAAACTGTCAGAGCTCCATAGTGGCTGGTGGATAGGAAGTGATTGAAAATATTCACCTCTTGCTCATTTTAAGATGCTGGATTTGGTTGGTATATGAAGAAAGCTGGGTGGTGGGTATAGACCCAGTGTGCAGCAACAAGAATGTTTCCACCAGAAAAACAAAAATGAATAGCAAATGAAGAACTTTTGGTTAGAATTCCCTTTCTTTCCTGCCCTGCTCAAATTGGATTACTTTCAGGAACAAAGGGAACAAGCAGCTCTGCTGCAGCAGACCAGTCCCAGGTGAGTAAGGCTGAGCTACTTAACAATTGGCAGTATAGTGAGAGCTCCTTTAATTGTTTTTTCAAACAAACCTGACCCACCTCTTCTGTCATTTTAATGCAGGAACCAATGGAAATGTGATCCACAGGTGCATTATAAAAGGGAAGGCAGAGGTAGTGGGGAAGGAAGCTTGCTTTTTTGCTGCAGTGTGAGACAGTGCCTGAATGTTTTGTGTCATTGCATACCTGGTGCAGAAATACCCTGAACATCAGAAGAATTTGTAAGGTTAGTAGTTTTCTATTTCTTTGCAGATATGTTGTTTATTGGTATACCACAGATGAGCAGAAAACCCTATTTTGCTGCCAGGTCATTCAAAATTTATTCCAAAGAGATTATGCCTCAAGTAAAATTCTTGGTATCCCTCCTGTTGCCTTTCTATAGCTGCATACTGCAGCAAACTCAAGATAGTTCCCTTTCAATTTCCTGGAAACTGATTATGATTTCTGGAAATAAGATGTGGTTCTTTAGGTGGGGATTCCTTAGATTAAATTGATTTATTGAGTAACTTTACTAAAAGTTGATACTTTTCTACTTTGAGAAGTAATTTCTCTTCAACTTAAGTATGCATCCAGTTATTGAATTGTTCTCTCTTTTGTACTAGACAGGAACATTTTTCTCATTTCTAGACTCATACCAGCCCATCCAAAGAACTCAAGGTTTTGAACAAATTCAAGAAGGGGTCTATGAACAGAGCTGGAAGTGATTGCAGGAGTTTTGGTTCCAGGTACCTCTGGCTAATTAATTATCCACTGATGTGATTCAGTCTTCAGAAAAGTCAGGCATACCCACCATAAACTAACCAAGCTCAAAGCAAAGGTGTTGGATGTGCATTTGCAGACCCAGATCAGCAAGAAAGCCATCGTGGGATCATAGTAGAAGTGCATGATGCTCTACACCTGGCCTTAGACATTTTCCTACTTATTTAAATTCAGCAAATGCATTCCATGTGATCTCATACCTCTTGGAAGAGCCTAATTCTCCTTGTTCAGTGACATATGTATTTATTGAGACATTTCAGAGGCCACTTAGAAAAAGCAGGTGGTTTTCATGGTTGGACTTGGATCACAAATGAAGACTTTTGCAGTATTTTCAGCAGAGGACTTTCAAGCAAAAATTGAATTGTATTAATGTTTTTGTTTGCTGGCTGTCAATGAGAGGATGATGTGTCCTGTCCTTGCAGAAGCTGGTTAAGTGAAAGGATTTCTTTATGACCATTGCCATTTATCCTTTAATTTTGGAGCAGTACTAATCCCTCTTCTTTCAGGGTGTGTCAGTACACTTACAGACTATGATAAGTTGCCCAGCATTGAAGGTTTTACAACCTTATGTATATTTTTGAATTTTTTTTGGGGACGCATATAGATCATGTTAAAAACCAGAAGTCCATTGTTCAATCAATCAAGTTAATCCTCGTGCTCCTTGATAACTATAGCTATCACATTTCAGAGTGATTTTATTGGATATTACTGGGATTACTTGTAGTAGCCACTCAGTCTAGACAGGGGTTTCTATTACAGTGAACACAGACAAAAGGGTAAGAAATATTAATGCCCAACATCCATTAACCATGCACAAACTGCATATCAGAGAGTGGATCCTGTTCACTTGGCTGGGGGTCTCCCTCCCTTTTGTTTATCTCTCAGAAGGGCACTGGCTTCTTGATTAAAAGGAAAGATGTTGTCTTAATAAAGGAATAAAAAAGTAAGGAGCTGCTTGAACAATTTACCTCTTACAGCTAATGAAAATTCAAGGTCTTTCAATCAACTATGCCAATACTGAAAGGCCTGAGTATTGTGCTCCAAAATCTTTGGGTTGGCTTTCTCATACCACCTTTTGGTGAGATGGGAGCAGTCATGGTGATCTTGCTTAGAAACTTGGCTCTCCAACAGTCCTGTTGTGAGAAGTGTGATGAAATGTACCCACCAGGGCTGGATAAAATCATCCTGCCCGTGGTTTCTGAAACAAAGCCTGTGGAATGACAAACACTCCAGGAATGCTGAGCCCTGAGTAAATGTGATGGGGCAGTGATGTCGTTCCCACCATCCCTTGGAAGACAACTCTGCTCAATTAGGACTGTTGGCTGATTAAAATTAGACCTAGTTAACGAGGCACTGAGTGAGGTAATGAAGTTAAACTCTAAAGCATTTAAAAATCTCATTTTGTACTATTCCACATGTTCATAGAATCATAACACATGGGCAAACATTGTATTGGCTGCCGAGACCACTTGTGTCACAGACTGTATTTTGGATAGGGCATATTTCAGATTGTTGTCAAATTGCCCATAATAACACAAGCTCCACCAGGTCTTCCAGGGAATTTTGGGAGTCAGGGGAACAGCAGAAACACTCAAACACAGCTTTCATATGGTTTGCTGTCCTGCATTCATGCACCCAAAGACCTTGATGTCCTTTTGTTCTTCATATCCTTTTGGGATCAAGTGTTAATTAGCCTGTTGTTGGGGAGGGTGTGGGATCATGTAGAAGGAGAAGACTCAAAAACTTGTTTTGAGAGGGGGGATGAAAACCCTAGTTATATAAGAAGCTTGCAGTTATTTCAAGATTCCCTTAATTCCTGGGTCATGAGGTTGATTATGGGCTATATAGAGATATAAATCAAGATTTCCCCTCAAGACTTTAGCTTGGTGTAGACTTGGAGAAAATGCTCTGCATGCCAGTGTTCTCAACCCCTTTTATATCTGACAGCTGATGTTGATGTGTTGGGACACGCTCTGGGGACTGTGTTAGGGTTGCTCTCACTATGTCTGTCATCCAGCTCCTGGGGCCCAGCCTGCTCATCCCTAATCCTCACACAAATCAGCCTGGGACCGGAAACCTTGCCTCTTGTTGGCAGAGCCCAGCAGTGGGTTTGTGGGTCCCAGCTGGGTTACATCCCTGTTTTATAAATGGAAGTGCTGCCATCATGAAGCTCCAGAATTATCCAAATATGAATGCCTAATTCTCTGGGTTATTTTAAGCAGCAGTTACACTCTTGATACAGTTATGGCTCTTAGGATAAGTTACTTGCATTAAACCTGTGGAGTGGGCAAAGCCGTAGGGTTCCCTGAGGTTTTAGACTTAGCAATGAACACTTTTTCCTCTGTTGTGCGTATTTATCTTGATCCAGCAGCTACAGGTCTGCTTGCCCTGATGGATCTTTTCCCTTAAACTTTCATTTCATGGTAATAAACCATGAATTGCCAGAGTATTTCTCAATGTAGTGTCAGAAAGGAGAGGGCAGCACAAACTTCTGCCCTCATTTCTAAGAAGATTATCTTCCAAGAAGAATTATTGTTATACAACTTTAAGATCACAGTATCCATCTATACATATAATTTGAGGCTGTTTCTAATAAGCATTGTCTCTAGCCTGTGGTTCACTCTGGTTTAAATGTTCTCAACTTTTTGGTCAAATAGTAACCTAGAACAGTATTTTTAGGAAAAATGGTGCTTGGCAATGGCTGGGAATTCTGTGGCTTTCCACACCCTTCAAAGGGCTTGGGCTAATGTGAGTACTTTTCAAGAACACAGCACCCTGCCAAACTGGGAAGGCTTTAACTGAAACACCATCCAAGAAAACTTGCAACTTTTCCTTTGATTGTGTTGCTGATGTGAGGGTTCTTCTTTTCTGAATATAACTGGACTTTGTGAATCTCTGTTTGCTTAGTTTCTTTCCTTCTTTTCTCATATTTTCCTCTGGTACTTTCCTGAGTGCCACCCATGTTCTTGCAAACTGAGCAATCAATTGTACTACACCAATGCCATTAATTTTGGATGAAGCATTTTTCTTTAAACTTTGTCAGAGATGTGAACACTTTGGAAGTTACACTATGAAGGAGGAAATTGTCCATGGAAAAGGCTGGCTGGTGCAGTTTCAGCTGTCTGGCTGGGAGATCCTGATTGCCTTCCTTCTGACAGGTTTTGGATGACTGTTGAAGATGTAGATGTTTAAATGACAAATTGATAACATTATTCATCTCAGTGATTCTCTTGGCGATGCTCTTGCTTTAACATTAGTTTTTAATAAAACTTGCCACTTTAAATTTCATTTAAGCAGAAAAAAATGTTTTTAAAGTTTCAGATTTGGAAGCTTTTACAGAGCTTAATAAAAATTCACTTGGGCAAAGCTCAGTAGACAACTGTATTGGTACTGATGGTTTCTATTTAAAAAAACATGTCTCTCTTGTTTGCTGCATCTTGCAGCTGCTGAGATTCTTTGTCTTGCTTCCTCTTTCTCTTGGCATGTCACAGGCATCAGAGTAGGGGGCAAGTGCCTCCAACACTACCATTGCAGGGAACTTGATTTTCTTCTCTCTCCTATGACCCAGACCTTTGTACTGGTGTGGGAATGATCTGGACAACAACCAGGGGATGCTGGGGAGGAGGAGATGCTCTCAGTAAATTGGGCTGGTCAAACACCCCACCACTTCATAAGCTACTGTGAGATGTTTAGGCAGCAGGAGGGACAAGTGCACCAGACTTTCAGGTAGGAGAAATAGACCCTTAATCCTCACTGCTGCTCTGTGACCCTCCTGTCTGGTACCTGGGTAAAGTGCTCTTACAAAAGCTTGCTGGGACAGAGATTGTGTGTTATGCTGCATGTAAGCTTCCACAGAGACAGGAATGATGGTGCTCTGGGACTCCTGCTCTGCTTTTGGATTTGGCATTCAAAGGACAGAAGAGCAACAGCAAAACAATCCACAGAGTAACACAGACTGTTCCAAGAAAATAATTTAGGGGGAAAAAAATTCACATATGAATGTACTGGGTAAAACATCTGTCTAGGGAGTCTGGGATCTGACTCATCTTGCTGTCACATTCCTGGATGTCTCTTGCATCTCTAGGAAGAAGTTAGCAAATTGAAGAAAAGGAAATAAATAAAGTTAATCTCTTGCCTAGCTAGTAGCTGTATCTCTTTACCAGCTTAGCACTTGTGGGCTGTATATCCATGTAGGAACCCCAGTAGTACTTCTTTTTATGTGTATTGACTTAGTGAAGTGCAAACATGTTAAAAAGTTCACTTTCTCCTTTATACGAGTCTATAAAAAAGCTCTTAAAATGGAGTCATAGTGTTTCAATGAGACAAATGAATGATCAGCTGAGACCTAACAGTCCTTTCTGATGGATTAGGTGCTTGTGTGAGAAATTCTAAGATGCTAATCAGCCTGGAGAGTTTTCATGCCTCCAGCACTATGTAATGACACAAAATATTGTGATGCCTCCAAGTTATAATGGGATAGGCAAGGGGATGCAGTAATAGGTATCACTCCTGATATTTGATTCCAGCTAGAATGAGACTTTCAGAAGTCTCTAGTCAGCAGAGATTTCTTATGCATTTATGGACACTGGGGTAAAGCTAAACGTATCCACACTAGCCTGGAATTTTTTCTAACAGCTATTTGGACACAGTAATGTACAGAAATAATTATAAACACATGCACAAATAGATCAGTGTGCGTTTTCTGTGCCTGCTTTTTGGAGGAATCACACATTAACATATTTTCTGAATTTTGCAAATGCACTGCGAAATTGCAGCTCAATAAATGGAACTTTATATATTCGTCTAAACTGATGACACCAGTATAAAATAAAGATATTTTCCAGTTGGGATTTAGGAAGCTGTAAGACATGACAGAAGTGTTCATAATTAGACATTTCAGCACAAATTTGAATTCTCGTGGAGCTGATCCAAAAACAGTTCTCCAGCAAAGCATGTCTCTGTTTAAACACTTACTGTGGAAGGGATCGATCCCACTGCCAGAGCAGTAAAACACATATTTGCTGTGATAGCAGAGAAGTGGGTCACAGTTTACCAGAAGGAATCACTTACTGTACAGAGCTGTTAGGCTTTATTTCTGTGCATTTGGAATTTTTGAGTTATGCCCTGTCACAGCTGCAGGCGTGCAAGTGCTGTGTTTATAGTCTGTGTTAGTCACTGAGAAAATGAAGAAGAAAAAAAGAGGGTATTTCCTCAGCACGAGGCTGGTGAGGCCCTGGCACAGGCTGCCCAGGGAAGCTGTGGCTGCCCCATCCCTGGGATGCTCCCTGCTTGGAGCAACCTGGGACAGTGGAAGATGTCCCTGGCCCTGGCAGGGGGTGGAATGGGAGGTTTTTAAGGTCCCTTCAACCCAAATCATTCTATGATTTTATGTCTTCCTAGGTGTGGTATTGTTGTTTTAGGAGATAAGGACTAAAACTGAGGCATTTCCAAAGAGCCCTCAGGATGACTGGTTCTCTACAGCCTTCACTGAGCCTCAAAGGAAGCACCTGAGTTGGTGCTGAAATGGTTAATTAATAACATAGGGCTGGGAAATCAGCTTTCTGCCTGGCACAACTGCTTCAGGAATCCTGCCAGGAGCCAGTAGCTGAAAGCCTCACTAAAACCAACAGGACAACACTATTAAATGCCTGGAGCCTTAAATGATTTGTGGTTTGTCAGGGTGACACGCTTGTGGTCTTCATAGAAGTACAACCTGAGAGTCATCCCTGCTATTTACAGAAATGTGTAAGCAATGCAGCTTGTGACTGGTTGTGTTCTTGTTACAAAACCAAAATTTTATCTGCATAATTATAAAATTATATTCTGATAGGGATTTTTATTTAAGCCTGTTACATGCTCCAGCAAAGCAGAAAATCCCTTCCTGAGCACCGTTAATAATGGAGCATTAAGAATACATTGTTTTCTTTTCTTGCTTTATATACATCTATTTATTTTTAAAACAACTGTTTTCTGGTGCTTTCTAGGATTTCTTTCCCGGGTGCTGGAGGGAGAATTTCCTTGGAGCTGGCTACAAGGAGGAATGTCTGTACAGCCATATCTGGTAATGTTCCTGTGCTTTACTGGGACCAGCCCTTTCCCTCCACAGTCTGCAGCAGGGCCTGGGACAGGGAATTTGGCTGGGCAATGGAGTGGGCAAGGTTTGTCAACTCTGAGGAAAGTGCATGGCCCAGGAGAGGCTGATAATGTTCATGGATTTCCTTCTGTAAAGATGAAACTGGACTTCATTTTGCAAAATGTCATGAGGTTTGGTGGGGGGCTTGGCAGTGTTAGGTTAATGCTTGGACTTGATCATCTTACTTTTTTTTTTTTCAAACCTAAGAGATTCTGTGGTTCTGTATTTTGCCAGAGGACTAAAATATCTCTTATTCCTCTCCCTGGCAATCTTATTAGCAGAATTCAGTGAAGTGAACATGCCCTCAGGGATGCCCTAATCACGAACTCACACCTGGGCAGAACCACTCTCCAGGCTGGAGGGCACTGGGAATCCTTCTTGGGGGCTCTGGGGGCTTTTCAGGACGTGCTGTTATGGAGGGTCCTTGTAGCTGTTGGGGAGTGGCTTCTCAGGAGGCTCCACCAGCCACTCCTGGTGGGCTCAGCCACCTGAGCTTGCTGAGCCAGCCCTGCCCTCTCCAGACCTCTGGAATAAGGGGGCTTCATCATCCTGCACAGTCCTGTGATGAGTTTGGGAAATATTAAATAATGTTCTTTGAAATGAAAAGGGAAGGGACGAAGTGGGAATCCCACAAAGGGAAGCATGTGAGAAGGAAGGCAGGAGGGAAGGGCAGATAGGGTAACTCCTGGCAATTAAGCCTTCCTGAGGGCAGCCCCAGGGCTGGGGCTCTCCCTGGGCAGAACTGGCCTGGCTGCTCCTTCCACTGGTCCTGCTTGGGCACAGCAGGGCAAACAGCCAGTGAGGATAAAAAAAGGCCACAGTCAATCAGGTTTTGCTTGTTGAGTCACTGGGAATTTGTGTCTGGAAAGGCTGAGGAACCTCCTCTGTTTATTGCTGCCTCCAGCTGAGAGATGATGGCTGGACAGAGAACAGGGCAGCCCTCCAAGGGTCCAGGTTTCCTACAGGGATTCCCACGCTGCAGGGTCCTGTGGAGGGAGGATGGCTTAGCAGATAACCCAGACCTGCTCTGTGCAGTTTCCTGCAGTGGTCCATGGATGTATCTCCCAGTGATGTGGAAATGAGCTGGTCTTGCCAGTTTTGTTATGGCACAGCAGTAAATGAAACAGTGGTGAAGGATTGCAGGACTGACCCCTTTCCTGGGCATTTGCAGGGCTGGAAGTGTAACACCAGTGTTAGTGGCTTTATTATGGACATGTGCACGTGTGGATTCCAGGCCAGTGGCCACACTGAGCAGACATTTAGTGTGGATGAGAGGAGGGAAAACATCTATTTTCTTGTGTTGGTACAAAGGATGACTAATTGCACCAGGAACAGCTGCAGTGCACTTGAAACTATAGAAGGCCAGCTGATCCCTACCATACTTCCCCAGCCAACTGGCAACACCTGAGCCCTGCCAGGTAAAATCCAGGCTCTGTGCTTTGTCCAAGTCATTAGAGCTCTACATGGAGAGAAGTGAGCAAGGAACAAGCTTTGCTTTGCTGCTTAATGCTGCTCAAAAAGAGAAAAAAATACCTGGAATAAATATTTCAGTCCAAAGTAATATTTACTTGGGTGCTTAAAACTTTGTAAAATGCCCTGAAGGTCACAAGACATTCATCCTGCTGTGTATTTCTCTTTAAGAAGGTGCTTGTAAGTACTACTGGAACACATGTGTGATGAGGGGTTGCCATGGCAAACAGGTTTTGGCACTATTTAAGAGAGAGTTTTATTGCACAGCAGAATAAATAAGCATGTTAAAGCCACATACAGTAACTTGTTGGCACATACATTAATGTTCCCAAGGGCTGCAATAACTTAAGCACCCTCCTTTTAAACATTTTTCAGTGTTTTTTCTTTTTTATTGACTACATGCATTTAGTATTAGGGCTAGGAATGTCCCATTTCCACCCTCTTTTGAAGTGAGTAATTGAGGCAAAAAAGAGGACTGTCTAATAAATCATAAAGGGGCATTGTGCACAGACAAGAGGGGCAATTTTCCCATTCCTCACATACATGAGGATAAGCCAGCGTGAGACCTGTCTGTGTGCTAAATCCTGACTTGCTCCCTTCAGACACAGGAGTAGATTGGTGTGTTTATGTTTCTGATGGAGCCTGAATAATCAGGAATAGTTTCACACTGTTTTCTGCAGTTTCTGTCTTGCTCTGTTGTGCCAACCCAGTCTTCTCCCACATCACAGCAGCAAACTCATTACTTTGGCTTTACTCATTTTATGAACCACCTGCTCTGTTCCCAGTTTGGCTCCCAGTTCACACCAGTGAGTCCCAGCAGGTCTGGAAACACTCCCAGTGTTGAGGAAGTACTGCAGGGAGGCAAGAGGCAAATCTGTGCCTGTGAGAGGGCTCAGGTTTGTGGTGCTCTTAAAGGTGAACATAAATTACATTTATAATGAAAGCTCTAGTTTAAGAAGAGTTATTAGTGTGTTAGTCCGAGCTTTATTAGCTCGGAGGTTTCACAGCCATGTGGGAGGTGTGACACTGGCTCCCTCTTCTGTGGGAACCAGTAACTTTTCTGGATTGGAGAACTTTGAAGCTGCCAAAAGCAGATGAAGCCCACAAAACCTCCCCCAGCCCTCCCGCCTCGGGACATTGGTATAAATCACATTATTGTGATCAGGTAGTGCCCAGCTGCGAGGCAGGGGCACGGCTGCCTCCTCCCCTGGGGAGGGAAGGGTGGCCAGGGTATTCAGCCAGAGCTGGTGGTAACTGTGTCTTGTTTAACTGGGAGCTTGGTGAGTGTGATGGACCCAATTCTGCTTAGTTTATTGGGGAAGAGGGACAGAAATTACATCTCACCCTAAAAGGAGAGTGCAGGTAGTGCTGACTCAAATTATAGTCAGAGGAAAAATCTGGTTTACAGATTCCCTGTGGTTTTAGGATGAAACCTGTAACATATCTCACTCTTAGAACCCTTTTTGCCGTCTGTCTCGTCACCAAGGTTACCCCACACCCTTCAGTACAACTTGGACTGATCATCAGAGCTACTTGTTTCTCAAGACCAGGCTGGATGGGGCTCTGAACAACCTGGTCTTGTGAAAGGTGTCCCTGCCCGAGGCAGAGGCTTGGAACCAGGTGATCTTTCAGGTCCCTTCCAGCCCAAACCATTCTGTGACTCTCTTCCATGATTCTAAACTTTCCTGTACCCTCAGCCGTTGCTGAAGCATGCTGGAGCCTCAGGAAACAGGGGACGGAAAAAGAGAGTTCATTATTTTATGAAAGGTCCATGTTTGTAATGTCACATGCTGATGGGCTCATTACGAATTACAATGTGCTGAATAGGAGGATTCCTGCGGGAGGGACAGCGCACAGAGAAAAAGGAAAGGCAAAGGGAAGGAGGTGATTTTTATGCCTGTAAAGGTGTCTCCTGGGCATAACCAGGGTGGAAGATGTACCATTTCCTTCTAGCTGTTTGGATTTGTTTGCAATTAAAGTCTAGTGGAGCTGTCAGGGGCTGTTGACAAATATATTATAACCAACTTAGGTTAAGCAAGTTACTTAAAATTAATCCATCCCTGCACAATACTCCTGTTTCACTTCACAAGAATGTGCCAGGAGGAATGAATACAATCCTGACCATGTTGGGAGAACCTCCTCAAGGTGGAAATTTGCAAATAGGGCTACTGTAGTATGTAATGAGAAGCTGCAGGGCTTTCAATTATCCCACATAGTCTGTCTCTTTGCAACTTGACTGACAGCTAATTATGCTGGTGCCATTTTTTTGGCAGTGGAATTTAATCTCCCAGATGGAAAGCAAATCAATCTGCCCATTGCTGCAGCTGAGGCATACTTTGGCTCAACTTTAATTTATTCTCCTAAGCCTAAGAAGGTTAGTCATTTCAAGGTACAAAAATATCAAATTTCTTCCGTTAACCAGGCTGGCGAAAAAGTGAGGAAGAGTTGGGATTTTATGGGCTGTGCTGTGAAACGTCGTCGCTCCTTCCTTTGTATTAGGAAACAGCAGTATCATCTCCCCTTGATTCCTGGTTGTGGAATCTAACAAGGAAGAAGCATTTATGAGCAGGTTGCTAGTGATAATGGTTAAACATGAGTTGTGGAGGCATTAAGTGGGATTCTTTGTAGGAGTGAACTAAATCTCTGAAGAACTTGACACAAAAAGGAATCGGTGGCAATTTTCAAGCACTTTAGCCAGTGTGCAATAGCCTGGTTCCCTTTGGGTTTCATGCCAGGGATATAAATACAATCCTCCTACTTACCTGCACTCTTCAGGCCTATCAATTATGCTGCTCCCTCCGAGTTGCTGTTACAACTTTAGGTATTACCGTCCTCTGTAAGACCAGCACAGAGCAGAGTATGTGACTGGTATCACAGGCTACAGACCTCATCTCCGAGCAGCCAGCACCTGCAGCTCCTGTCAGTGCTGTTTCTCAGGCTAGAACCCCCAATTTTAGCTAGGATCAAGGGCAAGGGAGCTCACAAAAACTTGGTGCTAATGAATGCTGGAAAATTGGAGCCTTATTTTTCTGTAAACTTTTGCCTCTCTGGTACTTTCAGCCCAAGCATGGTTCTGGTGTCTTGTCTGTGTTATTATTTTCCCTTTTGGGGTGCATTTTCTGAATTCTCTGGAGGTTTTTAAGGCCAGGTTGGGCTGGGCTCTGAGCAACCTGGTCCAGTCCAAGGTGTCCCTGCCCAAGGCAGGGAGTTGGAAAGAGATGATCTTTAAGGTCCCTCTGACCCAAACCATCCTAGGACTCTGATTCTACTCTGGATTTTGGAGAGTTTATACAAATAGGAAGGTTTCTGATTCCCCTTCTTACTGAAAATAGCATTTCTAAAAGTGCTTTGCTCACACCTAATGACTCCAGTTCCAGTCTTCCTCACATTTTTACAAAACCAGAGCCATTTCAGTGAGTCTTGCTTAGTACACGTGGTGGCTGAAGGGTTACACACTCTCCTATTTAGCTATTAACACTTTTCTTTTTATATTTCCATGTTCTCCTTATGATTATGTTGATACTGCTCCCCTTGAATTGCATGTCCCAATTGTCATAAAATCTTGTACATGGAAGCATTTTTGATGAAAAATCTCTGGAGATGTCCTGATGTTGTCCCATTGGTGTGTTTGTTACCCTGCTGCACACTTGTGTTCTGCATTATCATGGTTAAGAGGTTTTGAGTTGTTAATCTAAAATTAATTATTTAAAAAAAAAAATCCATCATTCTTTAAACAATCAGAGCAATTATTTATTCTCAACTGTGCTGTAAGTTTAAATGCTGATGATAAAATAGTGCCAGACCTGTGGTTTCTGAGTCAAGCCCATGGAAGCAGTGCAGTCCCACTGATTCTTTGCCAAGTTGTCTGAAAATAGGGAGCAGTGGGATCTCCAGGCTGCAGCAGGGATCAGGAGAGGCAAAGTCTCTGCCATGTGTCTGTACTTCCTGTCAGGGTGGTCCTTGCTCAGCCCCCTGACTTCTACTGATGTGAATTGAAAATGCTATTAGCCACAAAATGCTTTTAAGCTTTGAAAGTATTGAAAAAGTTATAGAATGTCTATTTTAACTGCCGTGTTCAGGTGAAAGCCAGAATGAACTTACCAGTAAGAGAAGAAGCTGTAAAGGCACTCACTGACATTTTTTCCATGTGTGGTCTTCCCAAAGCATTTTTTTTCCCTCTTCCTTTTTATTTTTTTTTGGCAAGTGGAACTTGCCTGTTTAGCTCCAATAAGCAAAATGCCACAGAGATTCCCAAAGTCCTGGCCTTGGTGCACATTAGCAGGAATTTCTCCTCTTGTTTTCCTTGTTATGAATGTAACCTGACATGTTACTTTTTAGATTCTTGAATAGGTGCCATAATCTACTCAGGCTGCCTGAGGTCAAGCTTTTTCTGGGATCTCTGGCTCTCCTGACAGTGCCTGCTGCATTCTGGGACCTTGGAGCAGCACTCCTTGGGCTGTGGGAGATGTGGGTGAACATGGATGGCTCTTGGCTTTTGGATGAGGAAGAAGAGGATGGGATGCTCTGGTGTTTGTATGGAAGGAGAATATGGTGATGCCTTGCACGAGACCAGCTCCAAAACTGCAAATGATTTTGGTTTTTTCCTTACAAAACCACCAAAACCCCAGCAAATAAAATGGTACATCACAGGTAATCCAAATGAACTCGGCCAAGCTATTTATGGAGCCCACAGCTAAATAAAGAGATGAGATGTGAGGCCAGAAGCAAGTCCATGTGATTTGAATCACAATCCAGTTTGTTTTAGGATTTTCTAGTTTAAAGACAAAAGTTGGCCCTCCCAGCCTGGTGTAGTATAAGAGAGATCTATTAAATACCATTGGAGGTTGTACTTTCAACTTTAAAAGTTTAAAATAAAGTGAGATTTAATGCAGTATAGTAAATTCTACACTGCAAACAGATCAGGATTCTGTGATCTGAACGCTCAGAGAATCCCCTCCTGTACTGAAAAAAAATCAAGACCCATTTCACTCCAAGTTAGCTGCTCATATGAGCTTTTTGATATTTTTCAATTCTTTTAGTGACATCTAGTGAAATTTCGGGAAAGTGCAACTTCAGTTGAACTCCAAGGATCAATCCAACTGCAGTGGCAGATACTTCACAATTAACTGTCTGAAGTACTGCACCTTATTTCATTTACTGTCCCTTAAGCTGCTGTCTTTAAGGAATGCACAAAATGCATTATGGCCAATAAAAACTTTAAAGTCTGAACTCCTGGTCAAACATTTTATGTATTTGAAGCACAAAACTAATTTACTCTTTGCTCCTTTTAACTTTGGGTATATATTTAGAATAACGTTTATATTTTAAATTTTGCCTTCTCTTATTGGTGCCATTGCTCCTCTACACCAGAAGGCTCTAAGTATTTTGACTTCTACACAAAACACCCCCAACTTTTGCAGGAGTTCAAGCTACACATTTTCAACATTTGGTATTTCAGAAGTTACTGAGAAGTCAGATTTGGTCTGCTTGTTGCTCTGTGCCAATTCAGACTGGATGTGAAATACTCTTTAATCAGCAAATGAAGTTTTCAACAGAGATGGAAAACGTATGCCTCCTACCTAGAAACCAGCTAAAAACTTCAAAGGAAGAGCTGCCTCCCTCAGAACACCATCCACATGCAACAATGTTTAAAAGTGTAACTTCTTTTTTCTCAAAGTACAAACCCAAGTGGCTTCCATAAAGGTCTATGTTGGTATGGATTTCAGCTGTGCAAAGGACAGGGCGACCACTACAAACAGGGCTCATAAATATTTGGAAAAAATACAAAGTAGCTTCAAACAGGCCAATATTAGATGACTGGAAAGAGTTCAAAAAATCTTAGGCCTTGCTTGATCTAAAAGGCTTCAACCTCCCAAACTGAATAAGCAATTAGGGCAGATTCTGAGCAGGAAAATCTGAAGCAACGACTGGGAAGTGTGAACACTCTCTGGAAAAATCCCAGCTGTGAGTGTCACTGAGCACACTCACATCCAGCCAGCACAGGGAAGATGCCCAGCATGTCCAAACAAGCTTCCAGGTCACTGATTCTGACCTGCTCTCATCCCTCAGAGCTAACTTTTCAGAACTTAAAAAATAAAGACTTAAAGGAAAAATCAATCCAAGTACACCAAGAGCAACAGTTCAAACATTTTACTAAATCAATTCACACAGTTTCAAAATTGTAAATATAATTAAGGACAACAGGGTTTTTGTATTTTTTTTCTTCCAGAATCATTAAGACAATAAACAAACACAAATTAGGTTTATAGCATCTGTTCTTTTAAAAAATGAAAGGAACGCCACTTGATGTATTGATAAAGCACCACAACACAGTTACAAAATAGGGTTGGCCTGTTTCTTTCACAAGTAAAAGACTACATACTCCTAACAGCTTCCTGCTTCAATTCATACTTCATTAAAATAAAACTATAAAATCTCCTAGATTACACTAACTTCAGACAATGCCTGGTATAACAGTGCATTAACAGCAGTAATGCCAACTATCAGTGCCAACATAAAACAGTTTAGAGAGGAAAAACAAAACAAACAAAAAATTCCAAAACAAAACAACAAAAACCCCACCTTTATTCCCCTAGATGAGCAAAATTGAAAATAAGGGATGCTCTGCCTCACAATGAGTTAAGGATTAGGGGATGCTGATGGGTGGAAGAGGGGCTGGTACTGTAGCTTTCTATGCTTAGTTGGCATCTAGTTTGGCCATTTCCTGCACGTAGATCCCTATACTCTCACTGTCGAAGAGCACGAAGTACACCGTCTTGATTGAAGAGGACATCGTTGACACAAAATAGCTGGAGATGGCTTTCAGGATCAGCTGAGCAGCTGTTTGCTTTGGGAAGCCATTTCTAGGAGGAGAGTGATAAAAAAGAAAGAAAATCAAGACTTGCTGAACCAACTTTTGATGGTTTAAACTTCCAGGGAAGGCTCTGTCTTTTCTCCAACACCTCATGGNAAAAAGAAAGAAAATCAAGACTTGCTGAACCAACTTTTGATGGTTTAAACTTCCAGGGAAGGCTCTGTCTTTTCTCCAACACCTCATGGTAAAGTTGCAAAGCCAGTGTTTACAGTCTGAATTAGAAGCTACAAACTTGCTGATTTAGGCAAGACTTAAAATGCTCTATCAGAAGAAAAGCATTCCTGAAATACGAATACAGAGTCTACACACACTGATGGGTTGAACCTTATGATACCTGATGGTCAATTATTCTCATTTAACAGGTAAGTAAACCAAGAGCCTGCTGTGTTCTGGAAAGCAGTGTATGTGCTGGAGCTGCTTGTCCTGAAAGCAAAGCAATTGTTAAAGAAAAGTAAAAAAGGGACAGAGAACTTGATACAGAATATGAAACATGAACAGACCCAAAGTACAAAATGGTCTAATGACTACTAATGGTAACTGAACACAGGATTTTACAGGACCTACCCTGACAAGCTTTTGTATGAACTTCTTACATTTTTGTCTAGGAATCCTTATCGGAAAGATTAATCTAATCTTACAACAAATCAAGCACAAGTAGAATGGTCTGAACTGTGAATTTTATAGGTTATGGCAAACTCCTGGAATTACACCTGGCAGCTGCTTGGAATGTGGCCTGAACTTTGTTGCTGTGTTACTCCTGAAGTTCTGCTATTCACCCAAACTGTGGTTTTGCCCTGCCAAATTCTGAGCCCTTCCCCAGCCTCAGTGACATGCACTCCATAGTCACTCCAAAGGTGATGGGACATGACCACTCTCTTAGGAGTAGCACCCAAAAAGAACCTGAAAGAACCTGTTGAATATCTCCTGGTTCCTTGACATGCACTTAACAGATGTCTGGTAGTTAATACTCCCCACTATAAAGTGTTTACTATAAATACTACAAATAATTTACAGATTACACAGATGGATGAGTTTCTCAGCATTTCCTGAGCCGTTCAAAGCTGGGCTAAATTCACCTCTGGCTCTCACAGGTGAACATTTCTCTGCACTTGCTCACTGAAGCACCACACAGGTAGTAAAATGCTGTTGTAATCTCCCTCTTATTCTGTGCTGCAACACACCAAATGTGGAGAGCAACTGCCTGTGTCATGGCCCACTTGCTGCACATTGCCTTACCAAAAAACATTCTCAGAGAGCAATTCTGTGTTAGTCCTGCCTGTAATGTGATACTATACATGCTGTCTTGAAGATAATGTTTGTGGTATTTCAAAAATGATGGCATGAAATAGCTTACACTGTTTTTTCTTTTCTGAAAATGCCCAATTTTTTCTTCGATTGAAGAAGAAAAAAAAAAAAGAAGAAAAAAAAAGAAAAAGAAAAGCACTGTGAGAAAAGCTTGTACTCTTCTAAAGCCAAATGAGCCAGTTAGGGATAATCAGCTGTGTGAGAAGTTAATCAGCTGAGTGCAGTTTTGACACAGGAACACAAGAGCTACTCAGGAGTCAGCAGCCTCCACATCTTGCAGGTTACTTATGAATGCTGCATCCTGGCATACACTGAAGAGATCTTTGAGGAATTTTGTTCCTGAACTGTCATGCAGGGCAGCATCAAAATGGGGCAATGCACTGTTTCTGAATTGTTCTCAGGGGCCTCTGAAGTCAGACAACTTCTGAGTGTTCTGGCAGGGGGGTCACACCTGGGCACATGAGAGAAGAGTGGCCTGGTGCAAGGAAGGCACAGCGCTAGGGAAGCTGGTAACAATCCATTGCTCAGGACACCTCTCCCAGCAGAAATGAAAGAGAGCAGAAAAATCAGCAGAAAGTTGCTGGCCTGATGGTCATGTGTGGGCTGCAAGAAACAGAAGCCTTATGCACTGATCTACGGGTCTGAGTTAAATTCTTGTGAAAAGGCAGTTTGGGACTTTAGCCAAACCAATGTCAATTCAGATAAAAGTCAGAGCCTCAGAATGAAATCCCTTCTCAGAGGATGATTTCATGTTCAATCCCTAACTCTCCTTTCCTTTTTCTCCTGCTGGCCCTACCAGACTGAACTCTAGGCTACCTCTGAACAGCACCCAAGTTGTGCTTTCTGTAAGTTGGCTGTAGCTGAGCATCTGGCCCAATGAATGCTACAAGTATGCTATTTTATTTCCCCTCATGATTTATTTGAACTGCCCTCATGTAATCCCATTCCTCAACTATAAAAGAGAATGGAACTGTTTATGTGGGTTTATTGGGTGATGTCTGCTTGACAGATGCCTGTACTAGAACAGCTGCATACATGTGGTGTCTTTGGCATTTGCTATCTTTTAATTTTAAAGCTTTACTTTTTTCTTTTTTTATGCTTTTGACTTCATAAAAACAAGTAGAGAGTATTGTCAGAATATATTATGTTCTCTCCAAAATTAACTTATGCTTGAGTATCTCTAATTAGGGGGGAAAAAAAGGAAAAATACATAACCTCATATATTACTCAAGGCCTTTTGATTCCTCTCCATCTTTTAAAAGCACCACTTCAACTAGCTTGAGTAAGACTGATGTGTATATGCCAAGTGGAGAACTTGCCCCAGATCCTGACTGTCAGTAACCAGATTTGAGAACAGAATGTGAAGCCTGATGATTGTTCAGGGCTTCATCATCTTCCAGTACCAATCACCTACTTCACAACAAGGGCTGGGGAATGATTCTTTGCTGGGAGCTATCCAGGAAAGACAGGGCTGTGTGGAAGATACTTGATATGGTCTCACTTTTACACAACCAGTTCAACAGTCACTCTGCACACTCCATATTATTCTGTGGCGGAATAGAGTTTCTCCCAGACAGAGATTCAGAGCTTCTCTTTGTGCTGACCAGCCTGTGACCCTGACAGCTAATTCAACAGGTTTCTATGAACCCTCTGCTCTATTTCTCTATTGCTCTGCAAAGTTTGCTTAAGTTATCTCCTTAAAATGACACCCATGAAAATTAACCTTAACTGGAGATTTGTATGATGCAAGTTGCTTCAATTTATCATCCTAATGAGACTTTTATTTCTTGTCATTCACCCAAACCCTCAAATACTGTTTTCTGCCCCAGCCCACAGAATATGCAAGAATTAATCTGGTGTTGCAGCACAGCACAATGGGAAGAATATTCTTGCTGTACACCAGCCAACTTCTTTCACGGCAAACTCAAGAGGGTCAATTGTTCAGGGTTAAGAGACACAACTGTGTAATTCAGCCTAGATTTGGCCCTTGGTCTTCACACTGAGCAATCAGTGAGGGCCAGGTGTTCCCAACCTCCCTCTGCACCCCAAACCCAGGAGCCCCAGACTAAAGGTGCGGTCGGTCTGGATCTAGACTCTTAAGAACATGATCCAACTCTCAAAGGCACTGAGCACACTGTACAGAGCCAGAGGACCTGAACTTTAGACTGAGGCTTTCAAAGACCTTGGCAAGGGTTTTTAAGGTCTCTTTTTTTTTAAGTGAAATAGTCCCATGATGTAAACTGCATGGAATTCAGCTTATGAATTTTGGATGAAAGCTTGAAGTGACTCTGCAAATCCTGAGAATCAAGGCACTTTAGGTTTGCTGCTTAAACAAACACTAAGCCATGTCCTCTGGTCATCCTAAGACAGATAGGTTTCATTATGCACTAAAATCAGGCAAAAGAGCCCTCTTTCCTTCATGTTATTTTCCACATCTCCAATTTATATCAATGAATTTATAGTCTGAAAGAAATCTTTTAATATTCTCTGGAAAGTTTGTTTTATGCTCTTTATCCCATTTGCATGCTTTGAGATTTGCAAGGCTCACTCTGAGATCTGCCAACACTAAACCAGTATTCAGGAAAACACTGCAAGCTCCACACATGGCCTGAACAAACCCAGAAGAACCTCTTCTTTTAGGGCAGATTTAAACAAGGAAGAAAAAAGCCAGCAATGTGTTTTGTAGATGGGAAGGGACTGGAACACCAGATGGCACTTAAGAGAATGTGATCTGTTTGGCACCAGGTTTGCCTGACAGCCTTACCTGCCACTGCCAATGGAGGGAAACGCGATTGATTTCAGCTTCTTTTCATCAGCCAGAGCCAAGCAGTTCTTCACTGTCTTTTCCAGCAGCTCCTCACATTTGTCTGAGCCCCACCCTGGGCTGTTACAGTGGATCACAAATTTTGCAGGCAGTCCATGGCCAGCACTGACAACAGCTAGGAAGAATTGAAAATGAAACATAATTACTTTCCTCTCTTTAGGATTAAAGGAGTGTACATGTGATTAAAATAGCAAACAATCAACAGACATTCCTTTAGCCCCTGTGAATGTTTTAGATTACAAATCACACAGCCTTATAAAATATAACATGATTACAGAGACTTTGTGTTTTCCATTTCCAGCTGCATTTTGCTGTGATAATTTATAAATCATAGCTAGGATCAAGCTTATTTGAGAGAGAGAGCAAGAATTCATGGCTGACATCAAAGGAACCACATTTATAGTGAGGACTGGGTAAGGAGAAGGGCAGTATCTGTTAGAACCCAAAGCCAGACAAAAGATGATCTTGCTTTGGTTGGGTTTACTGCAAAGCTACAGTAAATATCAGGATGCTGGACAGGCACAAGGAGTTACAACTTCAGTGACCTTCAGCTACTCCTGCTAAATGTACAGGGTATGCAGCTGGCTTCTGATCATACCCCAGTCCAAACTGGAGCACTTCAGAGCTACCAGTGCTCTGCAAAGCCCTAAGGATGGAAAAGAGGTGAATTAAGATTCGGGCTTTATTTCCAGCTTTGTCTCTGAGTAACAGTAATGAAGACATTTTGTGTGATTTCAAGACTTTGGGTCTGGTCTTATTTTAGCTTTTTTGTGTATGGGTCATCCAAGATCACTTGAACAATGCTGGGCTTAGTTTCTCTCTTTCATCACATTCTTGACAGAGGGGTGGAGAGGATGAGTTTACAGATTTGCAATGTTTGATTCATACTGTTTGTGTAACAACAGGCCAGGCCTTGTATGTACAAAGAAATGAAGAAGAATTTTTACCATGCTAATCATATCTTATCACCACAATACTACCATGGACATGTGGGGACTAAGAAGATGCAGCAGACCCTGCCTACAAACTGCTGACAGGCAGGGATTCTCCAGATGAGTGACCTCCTTCTCTGCAGGAGAACATGTTCTGGGTTCATCACTTCCCATCACAGAGCAACAACAGACTGTGCTCTGCCTGCCAGAAACCAGGGTAAGAGGATCTCTGTAATTTCTGAACTCACTGGGCTGTGGTTGCAAATAAAATGCTGTAACTTTGATTTGTTTAAAAAAAAAGGTGGAGGGAAGAAAACCACCTTAATCACAAGCTGAGGGAAGAAAAACATCTATCTGAAACTTCACAAGAGCACACAGTGAGCCTTCACAAAGAGTCAGCCCTTAAAATACCCCACAAAAGTGTAGGTATAAAATGGCAGCTCATGTATTCACAAAACCATAATAAAAATACCAAAAAGTTTTTTTAAAAATTAAAAAATCAGGTTTGCAAAGGTGCTTAGAGGTCTGAAATCCTCTATTCCATTCTGGAATGTTTATGAGGCATTTTGCTATTTAAGTACAGTAGAAATAACTCTTGGCATATGATCATCACATATGGATACTATCCTGTGGCTGCTGCAGAACAGAGAAAAATAGACTTTGTCATGTGTATCCTGACCAGGGGTTAACCAGAACGTTTTGAAGGACAATGGAAGCACAAGCATTTATGTTCTTATGGGTTTGCAGAGTCCCAACATGTTGAATAGCCTCAGTGTTAGGCAATGTTAATTTGTCATAATGTGCAACTAAAATGTTGGCAGATTCAGAATACATCATAAATCCAACAAAAATCTATTAAAAGCAGCTGACATATCTCTAGTCAGATGTGAAATGTGGATATCATCTTCACCCTGAAAGAATAAAATGCTGTATTGATACACATGACCAACTTTAATATTTCTCAGGGAGTGTTTTCCAGGGTTGTCATTAATTAACTCATTAGGATTCTGATGAGGACAACTGTTCATTACCAAGAGCAGCTGTCCCTTACTTCAAATACAAATGCACTGAAATGGGAAGTAAGAAAGAGAAAGCCAACTGTGGATTTATTCTGTGCTAGTCACATTCCAGGTAAGCATTCTGGTTAGGAGTAGCTTAAAGGGATCCCCATAGAACTGAGAAATCTGAAGACTGGGTATCTGTAGGACTGAAAAATGGATGTATCAGTTCTGCTCTAGAGTCCTCCCACAAGTCCCTAACAGCCAGTTTATCCCAGTGCAATGCAGAGCTGCCCTGGGGTAAGACTGTCAAGCAACCCCCAGATCTGAGGGATGCACTGACAGCTGGGAAACAGAAACTTTTCTTTTCAACTTGCCACCTATTTGGAGCAGTTTGGTCCAAACTGGCTGGTAAGCAATCTTGTACAGAAGTTAGTAAAAAGAAAAAAGCGAGTAAGTGATTCTGCATATTTTCGCGGAACAAAAATTCCAAGAAAAACTTATTAAAATTATTAAAAAGCAAGGGAGAAACCCCCAAAGTATTAAGCTCCAGAAGTAAACAGTTGTAATTTTCACTGTCAGAGCTGAATTCTTACATCTCCCCTTCAGCTGTAGTTAGGATTCGTTTACAAAACTGTGCACACTGTATTTATTTTTATAGCATAAACACAGATGGCAGAATCAGCCTTCTATATGAACAACATGGATCAGCAATTTCACAGATGGTGTAAAATTATATATTGCCATTATCAAACTTTATTACTCATATAGTAGATTTTTCTCCGATATTACATAAATTTTGATAACTAGGCATCAAAAAGTCATAAGCTTTTATAGTGATGATTTTGGCACTGATTAAACCAAGTACCCAAGCAGATGCTGAACTTTAAGCACATGCTTAAGTTCAGTGAAAGTCAGGGGCATTTCAGCAAAGCAGATGTTTAAGAGAGTTGGACTCAAGCATCTCATTAATTGCTTTTCTGAACTGTGCCCTCAATGATCAGCACAGAGTGTGCACGCACATACCTGTGAACAGCCTGGCTTTGCTGTAACACCACAGCACTGCCCATTTCCCACCTGCTTTGGTAAAGGCTGCTTAAGATGCAGCGTGTGCAGTTTAACTGTGGAGGATACAAAGACACAGCCTTGGGAGCTGCCTGCAGCCAGCAGAGCCCGGTGCTGCTGCAGGAGGAGCTGGGCTGTGCGAGCCCAGCCCGTGGAGCTCTGCTCGGGGTCCCGACGCGCAGCCTCACCTCCGGCTATGTCCAACGGCCCGTTCTTTTTGCGGAGCTCAATGACAGCTTCCACAAACTCCTTGCCGCCTTTCTTTTCCAAAGTGCTCCCTGAACAGAGAATGGTTAGTTTACTCCTCTGGTCTCAGCAGACATGTGACTCATCGTTCACTTTTGTTACATCACTCTAGAGTTTTCTGCCCAAACAGTTTTTGGGGACTGCAAAGTAAGATCTAAACCTTTTGGGACTTGAGAATTAGCTAGTCTTTAAAAACAACAACAACAACAACAAAAAGAACAAAAAGACAACCCTAACAACCCAAAAAAACCTCATACTGGTATCCCTTGCTAACATTCTCAGACTTGAATTTACTGTCAAAAAACATCTGACATGACATCCCTACCTCCTTCCTTCTCATGAGCATCTCTCAGTGTGAAACGTTCCAGAAGATGTGCTAGCTCAACAGTGGTTGAAGGTTCTTAATTCCTTCCCTTATGATTATTTTCCCCTCTTCTCTTACAAATTGTTTTAAAGAGCCATTTGCCACAATAAGAATTTGAAACTCACCTGATCTTGGTCCCTGACCCCAACAGGTGGCCCCAGGAATGAAACAGTCTCGTGAGTGCAGCGGGCTGCTTTACTTGGTAACTGCCCAGCTTGTTGAGCCACCTTTAACCAAGAGGAAGAGCCTCAGAAATAAGGAGAATCTCTAAGGAACATATTCCTCCAATGAACTTCTCTAACTACAACTAAGGAGCTCGACAAAGTCATTCTGGGAAGAGAAGAGCTGTGCAGTGTGTCAGGGCAACCCAAAGGTATGCTTTTTACAAAGGCAGTCCATCTCTAAATGGTTTAGATCTTATTTTGCAGCTCTAGTTTTAAATATTAATGAAAGAAAAAACAGCCCAAGAAAGCATTTTCCTAACTACATAAGCATCCCACATAATTTTGCACTGTGCATATTAATTATAAAGGTAGATAAGTAAAAAGCAGTGATATCATAAAGGCTCTGATTTGAGGTATTGCTTTGAAAACTGATTTCCAAAAATTCAGAACTAGGATCTCTAAAGATCTAGACATTTATTTGGTGACACCCCTTACTTCCACTGATGTAGAAAGAAAAAAAAATGCAATTTCTGATGGAAGTGCACATACTATATGCTCCAAGAAGCAGAGTCCCTCCTCCAAGATTCCAGCTACTAAATCATGTTATAGTTCTAGGAACTAAGAAGACTGCAAGATGCTTTTGTTTTGTTTTGCTAAATTTCTTCCAAACTGAAAAGTTGAAAACAATGCATTTGTTTTCCATTTCAAAACTGACTCCGTGACCCTGAGTCTATTTTGTTAGTGGGAGTTAATTGCTTTTGGGGTACAAAAGCTGAGGACAATTACAAAAGCTATGCCTTTTCTTTGGCTTTTTCACAACCAGTTCACAACAGGGTTTGCCAAAAACTGGATTGCAAGGTCAGGCTGTGTAGGTCAGAGTGTAATTTGCTCTTTGTGCTCACTTAGGCTTTTAAATATAAATATTTCAGCCAAACTCCTAAGAATTTTCTGAAACTTAAAGTTATCTATCTCAGTGCAACTGAGTGGAAGGATCAGCTTACAGATCTCTTAGAAAAGACAGTAATGGCTTTATTTGTAGCAGCAAGGTGTCTTAGGAGAGTGCTGGGAAAGGAGATCCAGAGCAGCCCTGAGGTGCTTGGAAGTCCTCTGCCCTTCGAAGGCAGTAAATTACCAAAAAGCACAACACCCTGTGCCCTTTGCTGAGCCCATCCAGCAGATGTGGCTGACTCCAGGGTTTTATAAAATCACCCTGATGGCAAAGGGATGGGGAGGGAGTGAAAAAGCCTTCCATTCTAGTTATATTCTTGTTGTATATTATTTTCATATCATTCCTATTTATATTTATATATATTCCAGTTATATTCCCCATGAGTCCATGAACTCTGATCAGTCCTAAAACCCATGACATTCATAATCCTTAATTTCTCTTGTTTCAAGGGGAAACATAATTAAGGCTTGTGCAGAACCTAGGAACAGCAAAGTTCTATTAAGTAGGTCATTTCTTTGCCGTTGCAAAGCTGTTGTACATTTAATGGATTTTAGCCTAGTTTGGTTTAATTCAATCCAGAAGGATCAGCTTTTTCCCTTCTACTGGGAATTAATTTATAATTAAAAGCAATGAACAACCATGTCAGTTTATTTCACTGAGCTCTCTTCTTGAAGATCTGGTACAAACAAGAGAAAAAAGTAATATTTGGTATGAATGAGTGAAACATTCTTCATTTACTCAATCATGCTCTTCTTCTGATTAATAGTGAGGGTTTATATTGAAATTATACTTGACATCTGTGTTGTAAATTAGCTTAATCTGTCAAAGGACAGACTGTATTTGACCATTTTCCACTACACTAGCAAGTTTCTTGATGGAAGTCTTGCTTCACAGCTTCAAGGTTAGTAGCTTATTTGCTCACAGGCATAAATATGTGTCACTCCCATGAGAATAAGATCATTATCTCATGCTTTCCAAGCAGGCATTGGTATCAGTGTTGAAAACAGCGTTAGCAGAAATTTAGGCTCTAAAATTCTCAGGATAAGCCCCCAGTACATTTAAATTGTTAGGGAAAAAACCAACAAAAAATAAAAAAAAATTTAGATGGGTAAAAGTTAATCATTGGAAGCTAAGCATTTGTGCACTTCTATTCTTTCTTACAGCAGTCAGAGGCAACAGGAACCTACACTAAGGAATGAGCAGTCCAACTTCAAGAAACAATTTTCTTTGTGGGGTAGCAAAGCATTTCTTTGTCACAGGGTAGGAGACAGGCACATTGGCTAAATGGGTCTGACAGACCTTTGAAGCATATTCTTCAGGTACAGGCTACTATGACACTCTGCATATTATTTAGCCAGCAAAGTCACAGTGCTTCTGCCCAACAGGCCGACCAGAGCTACATTTCTCTGTGTGTTACTCAGAAAGCAGCCCTTGCAGAAAAAGCAGGTGGTGCACGACACGTGTCCCTCTAAGTCAGTACTGAAAACAAGGCCTCAGGTGAGGGGGGAGCCCATTCTCACAGCGATGGTGAGGTCAAAATGAGATGCAGACCAGAAGCTGGGATCAGCTGATTTGTTTTTAGGCTTTGCCAGCAACTTCTGCATTTGGCCCAAATTCTGATTTGCCTTCTCAAATTACCAAGGCAGTTCAGTCAAAGTACTCCTTTTATAAAATCCTTCAACATTCTGTATGCGAGAGGGGTAAGAGAAGGGCTGGGAGAGGAGTTACTCAGGGGACAGTTAAGATGGCTGAATTAAGAGGTCTGTCCTGTTTCCTGTCATGCCTTCTCTCATCTGTGTAGCTCAGATGACTGATGTGTGTGCAGCATTAGCCTGGGCTTGTGGGCATGAGGACCAAAGCAGGGCTAGGAAGGTCATCGGTCCATAACATAATCTTAAGAGTTTGGAAAATACACACAGGTTAGATCCAGCACGTGAGTCCAGATGTGAACATCTGAAACTTGGCATGGAGAGGGTGCACTGGGACCAGCCAGAAATCTAAAGATCAAGACTCAAACCACATTCAAACTAGGCACTTAACATGTCGAACCAACAATGTCATAATTCATTTGTCTTGGCCATGTGCCTGCATTTAATGCACTGTTCCTGCACTTCAATTTTGGTGGTGCACTCCACTGTTACTTCTGAAAGGCTGATTGGGCAATAAAACCCAAAAATGCCCACTAGGTTTGTAATTGTTCATTTCTTGTTAGGATCAGTCAGGACTGCTGGAAGTGAGAAATGAATGCAAATCTGCATAGCTACAACAAGCTGGTGGCTGCTGATCGACCATGCACACACATACGAACTCCGCAGCACTGAACTTGCCATTACCTACTTCACCACCGGTGTAGAAGTCAGAGTTTGTCGGGTGAACGACAGCATCACTGTCGATCGTGGCAATGTCAGCCTGTACAACTTGCAACTACAACAGGTAAACAGATGTATATCAACCACGTTGGACAGAGACCCAGCACAGGCTCTACATTTACACATGTACCAACGTCCGTATTTTCCTACCTTTACATCTCCAAACCTTGCGCCAAAGGAGTATGCTGAGTTGTGTGTGCAGGTGTGTGTAGAGAAAGGGGTGTAGGGAGCAGGAGGAGGAGGAATATTGAGTATGACATGATCAAATAAATGTTAAAATGACAAGTCAGAGCAATCACATGAGATCATTTCCAAAGTTTTAAAATCAGCTAATGCCCCATTTCACTTTGCAGAAACCTAGAACAACCAGTTCCCCACAGAGCATGACATTAAAATATGGAATCTGTTTAAAAAAGAGAAAATCAGGATCATCAAGCCAAACAAAATAATTAGTTTCTCCGTTTTGTCAGCACCAATAAGCTGACAGACACTGATCTTCATATGTAAAGCCATTCATAATTTTATTTCTAAAATGCCAGTCTCCTTCACATGGAGGAAACCACGCCTTTGCAGCCAGGGTTGTACAGAATTTGCTTTAAAAAATACAAATAATTGTTCATATAGTTTAAAAGTAAGGCATATCTTTTAATTATATGCTGGAGTGGCTAAAACACTTGCAGAAGTATACTTATTTCTAAGAAAGGCAGATTTAAAAATTGGCCTTCTTAGACCTTTTTTCTTTTTAAGTTACTTCTCTACATTTCCACAGGAAAGAAGCAGTGGAATTATGGATTGTTCCATTAAGGAAGTTTCAAAAAAAGACAGCAGCAGGTGTAATCAAATAAAGGAACGCAGTACATAATGCATGGAAGGCAATTTTTGTTTTGCTGAAGAATAAACTTCTGTTAAAGAAGGTTTTTTTGATTTCTTATCAATCTGAAACAAGAGAGAAGCTTTAAAAATTATTGTCCATCCATGATAGTTCACTCTTGGTATAATATCAGTATTTGTTTCCAGCTGAATGTAAAAGTGACAGGGAAGAATTGAAACATAATGGAAACAAATTACTGACTGAATTAAACATCAAATCAAGGTCTGGAAGATTTGGGGATAGCTAATTATTTAATAAGCCCTTTCCAAAATTTTTAAGCCTACTCTAAGTATCGAAGTAAAAATCCTGAGATTGTAGGTAGAATGGAGAAACTGCTTATTTTGAGAAAAACCTGACAAAAGAGTATTTTAGTCCTCAAAGTATCCAAATAAGAAACCCCCCAAAATAGCTAACAGTCACATATGATCATTATGGAAAAGAATTTTATATTTTTGAACTGAAATCAGCTTGAAGACTAGCAATAGCTGCAAGTATTCAGAATTGGTCAAAAAGTATTTTGAATATAGTTCTTCAACAAAGCAGGACCTGCAAGATTTTAATTTCTGCTCTGATTAAAGGTATGAAGCCCTAGAGAGTAAATTCTGGGTTCCATAATTTCCATGTGACCGTTAGTTGTGTCAACCCATGCCCCATTTACCTAGGTCATCTTTAAGGTCAATGTCAGCATTGGTAGGATTGATAATGGCCTCCACCTCGAAGCCGGCTAAATTACTGATTTCACTGTGAATAAGGTTCAGCTGAAAAGAAAAGCATGAGGTGGGAAATAACAGGACAGCTGGGAAATCACAGAGAAGCTGCAGAAAAGTGAGCTTTGCAACACAGATGGAGATAGCATCATTGCAAACAAATATGCAAAATAAAAGGCAGGTCATAAAGGGTTATTATCCCACAAAAATTCAAACACAAGACTCAAACATGGTTTGCACTGGGAGAACATGAATGTACCTACTAGTAAGCTCTATTTTGGTTTTACACTGATCACTATTTGGGATTCTCCTTATTATCCAGTATCTAAAGGGGCCTTACAAGAAATCTGGATAGGAACTTTTCATGAGGGCATTGATGACAGGACAAGGGGCAATGGCCTTAAACTGAAAGAAGCTGGGTTAAGATTAGATATTAGGAAGAAATTCTTCCCTGTGAGGGTGGTGAGGCCCTGGCACAGGTTGCCCAGAAAAGCTGTGGCTGCCCCATCCCTGAAAGTGTTCAAGGCCAGGCTGGATGGGTTGGAGCAACCTGGGATAGTGGAAGGTGTTCCCTGCCCATGGCAGGGGGTAGGAAGGAGATAAGCTTTAAGGTCCCTTCCAAACTATTCTGTGATTCTTATTTTGCCATTAAAAGAGGGAATTTATTTCTTCCATAAGTATAGATGAAGGACACCCTAATTACAGGGATGTGCTGAGACCATTCTGCACCAAAATGGGATCAAAGCTGCTGCTCCTCCTTCTTTAAGCCAGCAAACATGAGCCTATCTCTGAGAAAGCACACACTTGTTTCCAGCAATTCCTCCATCCCATCAAGGGGATGTGTTTTTTTTTTTCTTTTCTTATCAGTGGTCACCATGTTCTGTATTACAGCACTTCAGTCCTTATTACAGTTCTGCAGCCTTTGGGAATGTCTGGTGAGGTACCATAAGCAGGCACATGATATTATGTGCTTATTACTTCTAGTTTTTATTTTATTTGCTTTACTTCCTTTTGTCCTTTATGAAAGCGGAGCTTTTTAAACCCACCCATTAATGCCTGTTTACTCCTCTAAGTACCCCCATATATTTCAAGCACCTCTTTCAAATTCTTTCTTGTAAATCAGGAGGATTTCTCCTGGGCACACAGGAAACAAAGATCTAGAGACTGACCTTATATCTGCACTATGTGTTCTTAAAAGACAGTTGGATGTCTCCTCCTACAATGTGACCCACACCACTGAACCATCTCTACAATCTGAGGCAACCTGATGGGAATGCTAAACTTGGCAAAGGTCAAAATTGCAGGTATGGGAAGTTTATAAGCAGGTTTGGAGCAGGTTGTGACGCTGCTTCGTAGCTTCTGTTGGAAGTCTGATTTCACAGGCAGCAAGTTTACTGCTGCCAGAACGTTAAATATTTTAAAAGTGCAAAAGATTTTCCAGACTTCTTCATTTGGGAAATACATTAGCTACAGCCTGATGTATTTACATGCGTGTATTTATGTCTGTGTTTATAATATGTATTTTAAATTACTTTTTCAGTAGCTGTTTAGGTGATACGGAAAGCAACCATGAAAGAGACAGCTCTCATTCATTTATGCAATTTTTGCAATCAAATCAGCTGCAGTTAAGACAGGCTTTCCTTTTAATCCAAAGCCCTCAGCCTACAGAGCATAACACACATCTTCAGGCATGGTATTTTATCTCATCAATAACAGAATTATATCTCTTGTTTCTAGTCCATGTTCTGTAAACTTAACTCTTCAAATAATTTCTTTGTGTATGTTAATTTATTAACAGGGAATATGAGCCAGTCCATGAAAGCTATACAAGTGAATGGGACATTTAAGGTGGCCACCATCCCTATATTTAGATTTTACGAAAAAAATATTTCCATTTCATTCGATTCTATGAATTGACCTTCTTTTTCTTTTTAAAAGCCTGCAATTTCATATAATTTGCATATGTTGCTTGAGTAAACTATGTTACCTCAAAATAGGGTGATTTTGACTAAAAATGAGTGTAATTCAGCCCTGTTTTAAGTACGTGTCTGTTCGGGAATTTGTAATAAAATCTAAGAAAGCTTCCTTTCCAAATAGCTTGGAATCCTTTAATACTTCACACGTGGTGAGTTATTCATACTGGAGTTTGAGTCTTGAGTTTGACTACAAGCAACTGCTGTTTAAAAAAAAGTCAAATCAAATCAAACCAAAATGTTAAAAATCTTCATGAATTTTAAAATTAAAAAAACCCAAAACAACAAAACCAAAAACCAACAGCAAAACACATGCACACACCATGACTGTTTTGTGGAGATTTTAGTATGTTCCTAAGCATATTTTGCTCATTCTGTAAGGGATCTATTTGACTCCTAGTTCTATGCTCTACAAGTTTTTGCCCCAGATCTATCAGCTACAGACTGTTTTTGTTTTGGACCTTAAATCTATCCCTGAACCTACTCATATATGGGATTTACATAACAGCCAGCTGGTAATTAAAGTTTCAATTTAACAACAACAAGAGAATGCTTAAAAAGCTGCCCATGACTGATAGCATGTGTTGACAGCTAAGTATTATTTTACTAAATTCTGCATTTACTGCTCAATGCACTGTTAGAGATCCAATTGCCAAAAACAAATAAAAAAATAATCAGAATTTTTTCTGTGGAATTAAATCCTCCACTCAATTTCACTACCCAATAGTATGAAGCATGTATTAGGCAGAAGTCATCTCCTAATGGGCCACTTTAAAAAAAATAAATAGACACAACTTGCATATACATGTGCAACAAAGAATGGACATAACTTTAGGTAACATTTCAATTAAATGTTAGTTAGATAAAATGCAGATGGCACTTAGCACATCCATGAGTATTTTCTAAGCCAAGCATGGCATTTCTAATTTCAGACAAAATTACCTTAAAAGTCTTGAAGCTTTTTCTGGTATGAGTTTCATACTGAAAACTGAAGATGCCTATTGTAGACCACAAGCTGAGCCTCTTGGAAAATCCAAACCTTAAAGCTTAGGCTTGAGGTCCTGCAACTCTGCCTCTACTTTGCAATCCTCTCAGGAAAAACAAACTAGTTAATGTGCCACATTTCCACTGGGATGTCACTTGTAGGATGTGCAATCATTTACATATTAACTAGATTTTAATAATTAATGTAGCACTAATAAATTTCTACAGGTATAACTAAAGGGTTCTTTGCCATTTGATGACCTCATTTCCAGCTGAATGTCAGCAGTTACCTAAAGATTTAATGCAATAACTGTAATTTTAAAAACCGAATGACACCCAGGTTTGCAACATTCTCATTTGTGTCTTTTGCATCAAACTATATATGGGGTTATTAGAAGGATGAAGAGCTGCTCTTGCAAATAAATTCTTTCCCTTCCCTTCTGCAAACATAGAGCCAAGAAGATTTTTCCCATTAAACACTTATGAATGATGTGATATCAAAACCAGATTATTTTCCTCCTTCTCTGCATTTAGCAAAGGATTTTCTGATCTGGCTGATAATAATTTTGCAAACCAAACAGACATGTTGGAAAGGTGTTCAAGAATGTCACAGGAGGTTTGAAAAATCCTGATTGATTGATCTCAGCAGTAATTCTTCAAATGCCTTCTCTAACCCTCAGAACATGATGTGTTTGATTTGGAGTGTTCCCTCACGGGAGACAAACAGGTTTTCATTTTCTTTTAATTTCTCTTCTCATTATGTGTTACAACACAAGGCTAGCACCTGGTCCCTCTCGTGTGCAGGGCTAACTGACAAGGACCCAGTGCAGGGATGGATGTTTCACACCAGCAATTTTCTCAGGGGGCTGGACTCCATGTGAATGAGGAAGCCAGAAAGTCCATTCCCCAGTACTAGACTCACTGGGAAGCTCTACAACAGACACTGGCTTTGCCCACCACAGCTTAAAGCAGTCCTGGAGTTCATGATTTTCTTCCACTGAGCCCAACAGCAAAGCCCCACTGATTTGCTGGGTCAGTCTTGCTGGAACACAACACTAGGTCTTATTACAGGTTTCCTACGGTAACTAAAATGAGCTCAAAATCAGCTCCAGAAGTCTGCTTGCTTTCTTGCAACACTAATGCAGACTATAAATTTTGGGTTCTAATTCAGTCATCAAAATGTTTTTAAAAAAACACCCCCCTATAGGAGTAAAATAAAAAAAAACCTACCAAACCAGCCATCTAGCTGTAGCTGTAAAATTACATGTGGAAAATCAGAAGTCTTGCAAAACATGTTATTCTCATGCATGTTAAACTTGGCAAACAAACTGGAGGATAAATGGAGAACAACCTCAGTATGAAATAAAAATGACTCAGAGGAGTTACATTCCACAATGGACAATGGCTCATCTTTTATGGCTTACAACACAATGATCTGATAATTGAATGATAGCAGAAAGATGCAGTTTTACTTAAGAAAATTTTGCATCACAAATTAAAGGCAGGTTTCAGGATAAAAGACCAAATTAATTTAATGACTTGTCTCTTTAAATGGATCCTCTTTAAGCAGATATGTATTTGTATTAAACCAACCCACATCCCAAATCATATTCACAGGGAAAAAAAGAATTGTTGATCTCTAGCCTTTCATAAAAGCATCATCATTATTACACCGCATTAACTTCTGTAAATCACAAAGCAGAACACAGCATAAAACCATTATTATGAGCAAATGTCTAAAATAGGTTTTGATAAAAACCTGTAAATCATTTACATCAGCAGTGAAGTGGGCTGACTGTTGGAAAAAATACATTTATTCTTACAATAATCTCTTTGGCAGATGCTTATCTGTAACAATTATGCTGTTTATGAATGAGACAGATTACAAGCAAACAGGCTTTCCTTCTAATTAAGTATTTCATTATGCAGTCACATGAAGACTTATTTATGTACATTTTAAAATGCTCAAGAAGTTGTTTCAGAGAATTTCTCTGAAATTAGGAAAGCTGATATCATACATCTCCTCGATTGCTCAGTGGGGAAATGTCCATTGTACCTAGATGTTTTGTGGAAAAGGGGTTGGTAGGAGGGGGCTATTCCCTAAGCAGCACAGAAAAAGAGGTATTAATTTATAAAAATGCAGGATCATACCTTCTGGCCAAGAAACAGGCTTTTGGTGGACAGGACTGTGAAACCATCTGCAGGAGTTCCCTCTGTTGTACTGTCAGCAGTGGCCGATTTGCTCACTTCTCCCTGCTTCTTCTTCCAAAAATATAGTTAATGAGTTAACTTAAGGCTCTGAGAAAAACAGTTTATTGACACTAAAATATATGACATGCACTAAATACTTAGCAGGCAATAAAATGCCTGTACAAACAGGATTTTATCCTTTAGTCCTACCAAAGTGCCTGATAACAGCTGAAGGGATCAATAGGAAAAACGACCTCAATGTCTCCAGATCTACAGGCGCCTTCTCTTGCCCACAACAGTGCACAGTTGAGGTGACAGTTGTCTTAAATGTTGCAGGGAAACATATAAACAGCCTCAAACTTTTAACAGCTTTCTAATGGCTTGTGTGGACAAAGATCACATATCTCTGTGTGTGGGCAGACATTCATTCTAAGCTAGAAACTGACTTGTCAGAGAATAAATTTTATCTGTGACAAGAGGTGCTCCCAGATTTCACAGGCTTATTTTTAGAAATTCTCCTTTGTAATGTGGCTGTCCTTAAAAGCAGTGTCAAAAGAATACATCTACTTTCTATCTGCCTGCTAGCAGGAAATGAGCTGAACAATTTTCTGTCTTATTTAACATCATCACCTACTTTCATCTCCAGTAAAACTGTTGGAGGAGAGAGAAGGAGTTTCCCTCAACCATAATTTCTTTTTTCAACTTTATTACTGCAGTGAAATAACAAGTTTCAGGAATGAATTGGTTTACTGAACAAAAAAGAGAATTAGGAACATTCTGAAAAGGAAGTCATTTCACAAAGGCTGTGGTTATAAACTCAATTGGTGCCAACAATAATTTCACATTTTCAATAAAATTACTGCTTAGAATTTCATATAAATATTTGGTGCCTCAGCAATATCTGTGTTGAAGCAAAAAAAGCACACCTGGAATACTGAGCAAGCCACTGCTCTCCTATTGTCCCTTTCCAAAGTATATAAAGTAAGTCTGAGGCTGAGCAACTAAAATTACTTTGATGCAAGAGTATACTGTGCTTTTAGAAGCTGTAACCATGCTTTACTTTACACAAGTGTTTTGAAAATTAGATTTTCATGGGTCTTATTTCAATTCCCCAGGAGTTTACTGTTAGCCAAATACCAATATAGTAAGCAGACAATACAGTTTATTGTGTGGAAGAAAAACAGAACCCCACAACAGACTTCCTGCTTTTGTAATCAAGTAAGGCAAAAAATTTCCAGATTTAGGGAAATTATTAGTGCATGGTTATTGGAAGCACTGCATTTGAAATGTCAGCTAATAGGTGTTCTGGGGAGAAAACTAAACAGCTCAAAAAATCAAAAGAGTGAAAAGTGACCAACTAAACAGTAACAGGATAAATAAAGAAGCTTTGCTTGACCCAGAGGCAACTTTCACATTCCTTGTCCATTTCATGTGAAATTCCTGTACTTTTCTTCCTACTTGCTTAACTTATTGCTTAACAGCAGTTGTTTTGCAAAGACAAAAACCAACATCCTTGGCTACACATGCACACATTAGAAAGATTCCCTACTACTACAAACTGAAACCTGTAATGAGTGCCCAGTACAGCCTCCAGACACTTTCCTCTTCTGCCCCTGGTACCTTCACCCTCTGCCCACATCAGAATGTTTCTTACAGAGTATTTATGGCCTATCTGCCTGCCCTGCAGACCTGGGCCACTTCTTAGGGTGTTCAGATTCCAGCTGCACCAGGGAGAGGGCAGTGCTCCTCCTTCCTTGCTCACGCTGTGACTGAAATCACCACTGGTAACAACACACGCAAGGAGAGCTGACCCTGTGTGAAACTCCCTGTAGCTGCTGCTGGCAAGCTTGTTTGGGTTTAAAATAAACACATCACTCTACCTTGGATTTCCTGGCTCCTTTCTTTCCACCTGTTTTCTTTGATACAGTTTTTTTCTGTGATGGAGACTTTGCCTTCTTTGCTGGAGGTGGAGTGATGATGGCTTCCAGTTTTCCTTTTGATCCTCGCTTCTTTGCCAAGAGCTCTGGGTGAATATTGGGTAACACTCCACCACTGGCTATGGTGACACCTTTCAATAGCNATCCTCGCTTCTTTGCCAAGAGCTCTGGGTGAATATTGGGTAACACTCCACCACTGGCTATGGTGACCCCTTTCAAAAGGTAATTAAAAAAAAAAAAAAGTGGTAGATGACAAATCCCAGCATTTACTCACCAATAAATAGAAAATAGAATTTACTGCAAGTTTTGTACATTGCCTTGAGTTTCTCCACCATTATCCTTGAGGATGAGAGATGTGAAATGCATGAAATGGAGCTGACCACATACTAGATTTTAACTATAAAGGGAGGATGTGTTCTTCTTGCACACATGGTTATCACTGACAGCATCTCTAGGGCTCACCTGAGATCTGTTTCTCTGAATCCATGCCATGAAGGCTGTTACCCAATGAGGAAAAACAAGACAGCCCCAACCACACACCTGCAGGGCAGCCTGTGAGAGAAAAATGGGACCCCAAAGTTCAGGGTGTGAGACTACAATGGGTGCCACACTGTGGAGAACCTAATATATGTCCCAAGTGCTGAATTTTCCTGAAATTGTGTTATTTAAAAGATTTTTTCTTAGAAAAAGAAACTTCAAAATGGAGGGCAACATTTGTACAAATCTCTATACCTGTTAAGTCTTTCTTCAAAAAAATATGCAGTTGAACATCAGCATTCAAAAGTGTGCAGTTCATTCAAGCCTTTGAAAGCAGAGTTGAAATATATAATGTTCTATATATAAACCCACTTTAACCCATTTTCATACATCTAACTGGGACTAATTTGCTTTTCAGGAGGATACAGATGGTGATACTGAAGTCCCTCAGGTACTCCTACCTTCTGATTCATGTTTACTGCTCCCCAGTCTCGAGTCAGTGAGGCTCCAAGCTTACAAAGGGATAATGAATGGAAAGTATTACCAAATTTCAGACAAAGCCAGAAGGAGGGTGGTTGGGGGATATTATTGTTTTTGCTGCTCCATCATGACACACAGGTTTGGAAAAAGAATCTTTTCAGATGGGTTTTTACAGTACCTCACACAAAGGTACATTAATCCCAGCCACTGCCTCTGGCTGCACTGCAATAATAATGCCCTTTTTTTGTGGCTAAGTTAAAGGCATGTTTAAGTCTGCAAAGGACACAAACTTGCAAGAGTTTAGAGCTCTTCTGTGTTCACAATAACAGACTTCACTGAGAATAGGATAAGACCCACTGAGTCCTCAGCTCTCTAAGGGGGAAACTAAAAACAAACAAACAGCATCTGCAGGATTTTCTCTGTGTCCTTGAAGAATTTATGACAATGCCCCAGTCCAACAGAAGTGGTTGTAATAACTGTTAGCAAACAGAATTTTACATCTCCATTGCGTTTTTAAACATTTTAGGAGTGCTGAAATGCATAATTAAGCAGAATGCTGTAGTTAGTTACACAGCCAGCATGCTAGTGAGCGCTTCCTGGTGTGCTACTCAACAAGCAGAGGTCTTGAGTTACAGGTCAGCTATATGGAAAGACAATTTAAGAAGCCCTGAAGGAAATCCTGGCCTTCACATGGCAGAGGTTTTTCTTACCTGATTTAATTCTTCATCGTTTGCTACAGCCAACAGGATGTGTCTAGGAGTGACTCGACCCTTCTTGTTGTCCCTTGCTGCATTTCCAGCCAATTCCAGAATTTCCGCTGGGGAAAAAGTAAGCTCCTTTTAATTACAGTGTGATCATTAAGAAAAGTCGATGTGTTATTTAGCATCCATACAAAAAGAGATGGGAATTGCATCATGTTACTCCTAACTGCTGTAGATATCCTCAATAGACATCTAACTAAAAGTATCTTTTTTTTTAATATGTCTAATCACAGAAGAACAAATGCACACTTAAGTCCAGTGCTTCATAGTAGAATTATTTTTTTTATTCTTTTGAAGCAGTTTCCCATGATTCTTCACTTTTCAGTGTTCTTCTCAAAGCTACTGTGTGCTTATCTCTTAGGATCCCTCTCCTATCAGAGGACAGAGTACAATAGATACACAAATTCTATAGCTCTTTTTCTCAAACCTGTCAAACATGAGGTCTTCTCATATTTGACATTTCTACTTTTTTATTACTGGAAAAGACATTATTCTCAATGACTCATTTTTAGCATTAGGGAACCATGTAAGCACACATCAAAGTCAGGACACTACAAATACAAAGTCTGCTGCTACACTCAAAGATTTTTTTCCCTATCTGAGAGGAAGTTTTGAACCAGAAAAAGTAGTTGATGAATCATGGTTGTTTGCTCCTCATAAATTATTTCTTTAGCAGATATTTCCAGTGCTGACAAAGTAATGTTTAACAGCTATGCATAAAATGGCTTTTTACTGAATTAGGAAAGATGAACTTGCATCCCTTGCAAGGAACTTTGAAGAGAAAGGCAAGAGCATTACCTGCTAACTGATCTATCTGCAGCTCAACAAGGCAAGGATGCAATTAACTACAAGAAAGTCTGGGGAACAATTAAAAAAAAAAATCATATAACATGTTTATCAGACTCTGCAATTATGTGCTACTGTTGTCTCCATTACACCTAACTTTTCATCTCCCTCTCTACAATCTGTGTTCCACTATTGCATTTGGCAGGTTTTCTTTTGCATATCTGGTAATGTTTGGAAAAAAAGAGGGGAAAAAAAAAGAGGAAATGTCTTTTTTCCATCTATTACAGTAATTTTAAAATGTAACATTACAATAATATATGAGCATGATTTCACATTAAAGAACTGACCATACCACAAGAGCTCTCCTGTAAGCCTGCTTTAGAGGCAAAAAGAACTGAATTAACAACTGAATTAACCTGGAAACAAAAAAGTCTAAAATCAAAATCCATGTGACCACATACATTTACTGTAGAACACAGTAAATCTTAAATAGTACTATACAGCACAGACCATGGCTTCTCATTAGATTGAATTTAACACGATTCTCCAATTATTTTTCCTCCTAAGTCCCATAACAAGTAAGCTATGATGCTTACTGGAAAACTTTCAGCTGCTTCTGGATGTTCTACAGTTAAACTTCATTGAAGATTTTGGTGTGTTTTCAGTATATTTGTGTTCTTCAAAGCACACAATTAACTTTATTATAGCATGAGGCAGAATATTAAGTCTAAAGCCCCAAAGTAACTCAACATTTCATGCTGACAACAATTGCTTTAATTTATTTTTAAAGCAGGATTAGCACAGTAAGGTCAACCTGTCCATGCTTTCCACACCTCCAAAGAACTGAATTAAGCTAGTATAATCCTTTTCACATACTTCTCCCAAGGCCCAACTCAGAGAGTTTAGCTGCCTGCAGCCTGTGGTGGCAAAGCCCTGCACCACCTCCCAGAGGACATGGTGAAATCCTGGACACACCCCAGGCATCCCCACTGACCTGAGCGAGGCTCTGCCACCACCTCCACCTCTCCAGACCAGGAATGGAACTGTTTGTATCTCAGGCTTAATCCCAGCTGAAAAGAAGAGAAGGCTTTGCTGCCTTTTGGTTTGCCTCTGCTGCCCCACCTCCACTGCTTTCCAGCACCAGCCCTGCTGAACAGTCAGGCCGTGTTACTCTCTGTGACTGATCAGCTCAACTATGCAGACAGGTCATTCTGGAACTAAAGACTCTAAGAAAGTGTTATGCCTGTAAAGCACAGAGGAATGTTTTATTTGTTCCTCATAAAACTAAAATGTCTGCCTCATACAGTGGAGAACTGTTCTTGTAAGTGCTAAGCCCTCTTCCTTGGACAGGAAACTCATTTTGAAATTACAGTTTTCTAATGGTCCTTTAGGGAAGTTGAGGTACCCCACTTCCTCTTCAGGAACAGAATGCTTTGCACTGGTGTTGAGGACCACAAAAGAGGAGCTTGGGGAGAGGGAGGGAGGAGGAGGCCATGGAGGGTGGAATTTTCTCTTCTGGCCTTCTCCTCAGCTCTCCAACAATAATCAAAGTATTACTTGTACATGCAGAGAGACCCACAGCACTGAGAGCAGCCCAACTCAGCTATGTACACAAGTCTGGTCAGAGGGGGACTCCTATTTAAAAACAGAAGATTAGGAGGTATTCAAGCTGAAGCCAACATAGGCAAGAGTTTTTTGATTTAGCACTGACAAGCGACAAACCGAATCCAAATCCAACAGATCAGAGCCCTTAGAAATGCTAGAAGTGAAAACTTTCTGGATGCAGACAGGATTCAGACTACTTGCCTGGATTTTTCTTGCAGACAGCACTACTTTCACATCTGTTTTATGCTGCTTCAATTCTGAAGATTTAAATGGTGTTTTGCCCATGTTTTAAACCAATTTTAAATTAGAGGAAAATCTAGATCTCTCTGTAATGGAACTGATTCAAATTTTCAGAAGAGTAACTCTGGATTTACCTGGAAAAAGGAGTAGGTGAGAAAATGTATTTAAAGTTGAGACTGGACTTGATCTCTTAGATCAACATATCTTTTTAACTGTCATTCTATCAGGTTCAAAGGTTTGAGTCATTGAAGAGTTCTGTTTCATTAAAAATAATCTTCCCAAAGTAGGAAAAAACAGACATTCAAAAATCAACTCCAGCAACTGAGCAGGGTCAAGAGAGAAAGCTTTGCTTAGAATTGTCGAGGCAGAAGTGGTAAGAGCTTCCATGACATCAGGTTTCACTCAACTTGTATTTATCCAGCCAGAACACCAAAACAAAAATATTTTACAAAAATGAGGCCTCACAAAAAAGATGGAAGTTGCATAATGTCTATTCCATTCATTTCATATATTTACTCAAGGCATTTCCCCCCTAGAGAATAATTACATCACCACCACTCAGGCAGCAGGCAACTACAAGACTCACTTTACAGAACTACAGAACATTAAGAGTTCTTTTTTTTTTTGAAAATGAATTAAAAACCCAAAGTTTTTCAATACTATATGGTTTTGGAAGGTATCCTTCAACTACTACATACTGAAATCAGCTTAATATGAAGAGAATCTCCATCTACCCAAATGACTTTTTCTGTGCTTTTGAATAATTTCAAACAAAAATACAAACCAACATGTATTGCTTTAAGTGCAGATGTAAAACAAACCAGTGAAAAAGGTGTGAGAACTGTATAATTAGGGAAAAATTAATTAGGAATGCTATGGCAGCATGTTATATATTCATGTATGGACAGCTGTTAAGCAGTGAAAAAGGTGTGGATGCCTCAGAAATCTGACAATATCATGAGCATATCAATTTGATTTAAAAGACATAGTTATGATTAATATTTTTCTTCTTTTCAGTCATTATTAAAGCAGAAGTGTAGAGCAGGATACCCTAAAAGTTAAGAAATTTTCCTTAAAATTTATCTCCAAGGCAGTTTTCATTTAGATCACTTGAAAAACTTCTTTGTAATAGTTAGAACTAGGAAACGGGTAGTGAAAACTGGTCTAAGCCTGTTCTCAGCACTTGGACCAAAACTGCTTTTCTTCAGCTGAGGTTTTTAAAAGTTCAGTTAAATATTTTTAAAGGAGAAAAGCAAACCGGTTGTGTATCTTCATATTTAAGCTTGAGATAAGACCACAGGAAAAGCTGTTCTCAAGCCATTTCCTACTCAAACACAACCAAAAAGTGTCAGAAGTCTCCACAGAAACCTCATCCTGAATGAAGTTTTCAGGGCAAATTCCTGATCCTTTACTTTCAGAGACTCTGGTCATCTCTTAGACAGCCTACTAAGTTCCCAATTTCACTGCTTGCATTTCCCTGTTTCACAAGGGGCTGCTCTCTGCCCTGAGTACTGTTTCACTTGCAAATTCTGGAACCAGAACACAACACATGGTTAAAATGAAACTAATTACTATTAGGCCAGAACAAGGCAGGCACAGTAGGAGCTGCAGACCTGGATGCTACAAAAGCAAATGCATTCTCCTCCCACTCCTGGAGAGTGCTTTAGTTCATTTATCCTAGTTTTCAAACAAAGTATTATCATTACATACATATAGTCATTACTGACTAAAACTTCTCTCACACCTAAATGAGAAAAGCATTTAGCTTATCATGCATTCTGGGCTGCAGTACCTTTTCAATTCAATTGGTCTGACTTCATCCCCAAAATGTGTTTTTTTTTTTTTT
>VZRX01018955.1:0-72241 GCA_013398075.1 Notiomystis cincta | reverse complement strand
ACATTTTCTCTAGCTTCATATGTACACAACAAATATAAATCATAGTCTCCTTTCTTCTCTATTCTTGTGCTCCTGCTGTTTTATAAACTTCTCCTTCTCCTCATTTGCTATGACATTTTGACAATTGGAAATTATTTACAGTGTAAAACAGATGATGGGGAGCAGGGGGCAGAAATCACTTGCAGGCCTGGCTCTTGCTGGCTTTAAATATGCTCAAGAGATTTCTGTTTTTCAAGGGCAAAGGAGTTTCTTTTTCAGTTTGTAAGAAATATTGGGCTATATATTGTACCTTGTGCAAGCTCTACATCTGAAAAGATGAATCATACCTGATTAGATATGTGGCAGGACCAGTTCTGACAAATACAAACCACAAAATTCATGTGAGTGGCTGTGATGCCCCTGATGAAGTCTGTGGCCATTCTCTTCACAGACCTAGTGCTCTTTTTTGACATAAACTGATACTGATGCAGTATTTTTCAGAGAAATTAAGGAAGGGATTGCAGTTTTCTGAAGCCCATGTTAGGGAAGATAAACAGGCAAGAAACCATTGGAAAATAAGTGCAATATGGAAAGAGGACATACCAACACTGAACATGCCAACTGAAAACTGTTGATAATGCTTAAAATTAATTTCTGCTTATGCTGCAGAACTGATCCACTATTCTGACTGTTCCCTGCCCAACAGGAAGCACTGCATGAACTGCTGCTGCAAAGAAGGAAAAGAAACAAGAACTGTGCATTTATAGTTCTTTGGCATCCACACTATTCTTCCAGAGTAAAGAAAGGAAATATATCCACCTGCTTCAATACTGGTAACACTCAAAGGCACTCTCTGTACATTTACCCATAAAAACCACACTTGCATCGTATTTACAGTTACATAACATATTATTTCCTTAGATAAAAACCAGGAAACAATAAGCAACGTGGCTTAAGAAACCAAACTGGATACACTGGTTGTGCTGATGAGAGAATTATTTTCTGTTACTTCTGCGTAACAAGAATCTCTAGTGAATAACTAAGAAAAGGAGGATACTCACTCTACAATTTGTTTATATGTGAAGTATATTGAAATCTAAACACATGAGAAATCACAGAATATGTACTCTTACTTTCTGGTAAGTAGTTGTATGTACATGATAAAAATACGCTACTTTCAAAGTACAAAGTGGGTAAATCATAACACCAGATGAATCCAGAACACAACTCCAACTTCAAACACCTGGAAGCATTTCAGAAGTTCAAATCTCAAACTGAACAAAAAATTCCAGATCTGAGCACATTATGGGCTAATTTCAGATTGACATCAAAGTTAGACCTCCGCAAAGGCCAGCAAAATTTAGCACCTCACCTTCTAAAGGATTAAAGTTGATTCCATATTCTGCACACTGATGAACCAGTTTTTAAACCTTAGTAGGTTCCTTTCTATTAGGTCATGTCTCTGTCATTTCCCCTCCCATTTTTGTTTCTGAAGTTTCTCTTTCCTACGACCGCTTTTGATATTTTATACTTCTCCTTCCTGGATGCACAGGATTGCTTTTTTGATTTAGCCAATTTATTAGCATGCCAGTTCACATGGTCTCCTTCCTATTATGTCACGTTCCTGGTTTCACTTTGAAATGCTTTGATTTGGCCTCAGACCATGTGCTAACATGAGGATCTTTAAAAACTCTCCTGGAGAGAAGTCAGGATTTCTCCGGTTTTGTGAAGTAATAACTGCCAACAAGTAAAAAGAACACAAACCAAAAATCTCCAAGCATTCCATTTCAAGGGGCTGTTTCTGAATTACACTGAAAAAGATGAATGACCTCGAGTTCAGAAAACATACTGAGCACTAAAGGCTAAAAAATTATACTATACAGAGTGTGAAAAACTTAAGAGAAAGAAAAAAAAAACCCACCACATTGAAACAGTAAGTGGCCTACAAGAAAGCTGGAGAGGGAAGGACTTGTAGTGATGGGACTAACAAGGGGAAATCGCTTCAAACTGAAACAGGATAAATTTAGATTAGATATTAGGAAGAAATTCTTCCCTAGGAGTGTGCTGGGGCACTGGCACAGTTGCCCAGAGAAGCTGTGGCTGCCCCATCTCTGCAAGTGTCCAAGGCCACCAGACTGGATGAGGTTTGGAGGAACCCAGTCTAGTGGGAGGTGTCTCTGTTCATGGAAAGGGGGATGGAACAAGATAAACTTCAAGGTTCCTTCCAAGCCAAACCATTCTATGATAAAACTAGTACTAAGTCTGGAAGAAAGGAGTATCTGTGCTTTTGAGATGCATCTTTGTACAGGAATGAAAGAAAACTCTGAGATACAGGTTACTAGGATTAACTACCTAGCCTTCAGAGGAGACAGAAAACTCACAGCAAAACCACCTAAAAATAGTTAAAGGGATAAAGAAGGGAAACACTTTTTCCTTTAGCTATCCTTTCCTCCTGCCTTTTTTTTCCCCAAAGTGATGTACCTTACTTTTCCTTGTTTTTTTTTCTTGTTGTTGGTAATGTCCCCAGACAGGTTCCCAAGATGCACAGCAGTTAAAGAAACACCTTTATTTCCCCAGCCTATTCTAACTGCCTAAAGGAGCACTGCCTCAGTCAACACTTTAAATCAGTTAACCAGTAACATGTGCTGCTCATTAGCAGAGCCTTAAGCTCACCTGTATTGCTCTGTTTCTTTAAAAGGGCAGCATTCAAAGCACCCTTCACCCTAAGAAGCCTTTTATTTGAGTTGTTATTGCTGTAAGCAGGAACATAGCTAAAGGAAATGTTAATATTTTAAGGCCATCTATGAAGTTTAAAAGCATTCTTTTAAAGAAAAGGCCCAAATAAAGAAAACTGAATATCAACAAGTGAAAGGGAAAAAATATATTTGATGGTATGGACACGCTACAGAAAACAAGCAATTAATTATCTATTAATTATTGGGTAATACTAGCAATCTTTGTCTTTGGGAGAAGAAAAAACTTTATAGGAAGAAATCCTCTGTTCTTCAATGTCAATAGCCATTACAAAATGTATCTAAAATTGTGGTAAGGTCACGTTGCTTCAGTTTTAAATACTCCCAGAAAAGTCAATGCTTTATAACTTTGTGCTTGAGTCAAAGAAAAACCTGTACCTTTTAGAGGCTCAGCACAGAAGGTGACTGAACCCTCTTATCTATTTTTTTTTTTTTTTAATTTTAAGCAAACCATTATTGCAAAAAGCCTATATGTTGATGCTATTACAGTTGGGGTTTTCTGTCAAAAGACTGCTTTTGTAATGTTGTTTGGAGGGGTAAACTTGCAATGTCTTAAGTTTTGTTTGAGAACAAAACAGCTATTTTAAAATCTTCACTTGCATGTCTGGTTGTTTATGTCATTGGGCAAAGCATGTTCTTACTTTGAAGCTTTTTTCTAAATGGAGGGAAAATAAAACTTTTGTCTACCAAGAAGGTACTGCAAAGATGAGATAATTATTTAAGGTATTCTCATTCTGATGTGATGAAGGGAACAGAGCAAGAACTACAACTGTAAGCAAATAAGCTACAAATATCCAGGGAAGATGAACAGTGTGCATGTATACACAGACTCAATCAAACAAAATGCAAACAGCATGTGTAGTCTGAAAAGAAATCTGTAAATTGAACAAAAATGTTTAAACAAGGCTGAAAGCAATCTCAGTCCTATGTAAACAGGGAGAAGCTCTCTATTTAAAATTAATGTATATGCTTAACAGACAATTATAACCCAAACAAAGTCATCAGACACAAAATCAAAACAAGAAGGACTGCAACAAGGTAGTCTACACACACTGATGGCAGTAGGAACCCTGACTGCCTATGTGGAAGGAGTGTGTTTACAATGGGTGTAAGAAAATCCAATGCTGGAATGAACACAAGCCATCAAGGCTCTTGAGGCAGGGATGAAGGTACCTTGATTTTGGCTTAATTGTGTGATCAGCATAACATGAATTTCAGTTGTTACTTTCTCAGTCATTTATAAATCAGAGGATATTTTTAGTTTGGTTTTTTTCTGTGCATATTCAGTTGGTGTTTAACTCTTACTGCTACTATTTCACATAATTCAGCAAAACCTACCAGTTAGATATTCCAGTACAGCAGCCATGTACACAGGAGCACCAACACCAATCCTGTACTTTGGGTGGCCTTTCTTAATGTACCGGAGCATTCTTCCAACAGGGAATATGACCCCAGCCTTTGCAGAGCGGGAAGTCTTGGTTGACTTCTTCTTTCCACCCCTGCTGGACATCTTGTCTGTATCAGGTCTGAAACAGCACTCTGTATTTAGAAGGAAAGAAAAGAACAGAGGATAAAAGGTTAATAATAAAGATTGATTCAGCACACACTGAATTCCAAGGCAAATCAGCATTTTGGGTGATGCATTAGAGTGTCTAAAACATACAGACAAGTTGCCTTGTTACAGTATACACAATAAGAACCTAAAATAATTTCCCACAGAATGTTTATGTCCCACTGTAATTTGGCATAATTTTATACAGAAAATACATAAGACAAGTTATTTCTTATAAATCTACTTTTCTGAAATTCCTAACAGATTAAACCTTGTACCATTAACAGAACAGAGTATTAAGACTGGATTTAAAACAGAACTTCTGCATGGAACCAGAGTATACTTTCTGTGAGGAGACTGACACAACCCCCTGGTCTCCATGAAAACCTTTTGATAGGGTATTTGAACTGCTGTGGTAGGTAGGGCAGTTATGTTCATGCATAATTACATTCCAAACTAGGAGAAACTCTATCCACTAAAGCTTTCATAAAGTATATTCACCTTCCTTAAAAAACTTGATTTTCCAGATGTGTGAGAATTGACAGAACAAAGGCCTATGTATGGCAAAATACATCTCCTGTACAGTAAATGTTCTATTTTTAGAAAGGTCTGAAATGACCCCCTTGAAATCTGAATCCAGCAAAACTCAGCCATCTCCACATTGAAGACCATATTGTTTCAACATTCCCTCCAGGAATCTGACGATCTTCTACCTGCCACCTTTCCCTACCAGCACAGTGATCTGAACGCCCAGCACGTATCTGACAACTGTATCTCAGTTCATCTCACTGAGGGAACCTACTGCTGATACAGCTGTCAAACATATTCTGGTCTCTCTTTGATTTCTGCTCAGGCTGTAAATAGAAGCTGACAAATCCAAAGAGGTGGAGGGTTCACAGGCTCTCAAGGTGTCTTTGAAGGTTTAGGCAACTCACTGGGTTTTGAGATTACCTCAGAGGAGAGGAGACAGTGCCCATCTCCCCATCTCTCCCCTCCCTCACGTCTGAACTCCAGGGAAACCAGTGGAATGCATCAGTGATACACACACACCTCTGTGCATCCCACTTCTTCCCTTGCTGCACAAATCCTACCTGATACACCCGCAGATTCCCTGACATGTTTATACACTCCACAATGAAACCCCCTTTAATCCTGCTTTCCCATCACACCATGTCTCTGCTTCCCCTATCATTTTGCTTGTTTATTATGAATTCTCTCCTTGCCCTTATGAACCTAACTGTATTTCCCACATACCTGAAGCAACAATGGAGCGAGCTGAGCTCAGAATTAGGCAAAACAGGTTCATCAACATCACTTCTAGGTTTTGCAGTTTCTGTACTGTGCTGACACATCCTGCAATCCTTCAAATCTCAGTGAGTCACTAAGATTCAGGCTGTGTAACTGCCAAACAAAGACTAGTCAGGATAACTAAAGAAATGTGAGTATCAGAGGTTTCTTTTCCTTTCCATTTCCACATTCCATTCACCAGAATCTACACCTGCACAGCACATTAAGTAAATTAAATGCAATTGGTTTACTGCTTGTTAAAGCTAAACAAAATAATCCCATCTTCACAGCTCAGATGAAAGTCACACTACATTTAGGAAACTCATATTCAGAAACAGATAGGAGTCTTCAGGAAGGGGAAGACATCAAAAGGGCTCCTTCTCCTTTAATCTGCTGTGGACTAAGCTCTGTAACAACCATTATTCTCTGAAGAAGAGGACAAAAGCCAATTTTCTTGCCTTGAGAAATGGCCCAACTACAGCTCACCAATGATTTAAAAACATCAATTTAATTGCATTTTCTCATCTAGTTAGTTCTGTCTTTGTTACCAGGAAGGCTGGGTGGGGCTTTGACTTGGCTATAGACCTTCTGCTGGAAATTATTTTCATATTTCATAATCCATTTTCATCAACAGTACTAGGGATGCTTAACCTCAAATGTTAGGAGTCTCACTGAATCAAACACCATGGCAAGGGGCATAAGAAATATCTGTGCTGCCCTGCAATATGTTTGGTTTGTAACTGAGAGGTCAATGATAAAACCCATAATTTCTCTTGAGAAAGCCTGCAAGCCTTAAGCAGTAAACTTCTATTAATCATTTAGTGAGTTTATGGGATAGTCAGAATAGCTGGAAGAGAATATGGAAGTCCTTACTTCCTAATGCTTTTTTCCTTTGGGAGACTGTCATCTTAGCTATCAACTGCTGTAAGATTTGCACCAAAGCATTAGTAAAATAGGTAGTAATATAAAATAACACCAACCCATATATAAAATGGTGTCCTTTTTTTCCTTTAATAAGCTTATTTTATCACCTCTGCAAATTCTACAGGTAATTTCTCTCTATTTTATGCACTCACATTAATATTTAGGATACCTTGGACCTATCTTGACAATTAACTTGATCCCCTTATATGGACCACTAAAGACCTTTCTAGCTGTAAGTTTATTTCTGAGGAGAAACTTTGCCTGAATCTGAAAGGTGCTGGTGAGTGAGGCTGCATAATGAAAAAACCCAGGAACTTCTGAAACTTTTAGTATTAAAAGTGAAATGTGATACAGATGAGTTTCAGACCTTCCCATCTCAAGGATCCCATTCCTACATGTACTAAATGACTGGATGTTCAGACTGTTTAGATGTTGGGGGTGGATGGAGGAAAACTTCAATTACTTTTCAAATACCACTGTGACTGTTACCAACCACGTAATTTGGAAGGTGAAAAGTGAGAGCCTGGCATGGAAACCTTTTTCAGAGTTTAACTGTGTATTCAGGATCATTACTTTGCAGAACCTGTTTGTCCTGCAGGATGACCCAATCAACTCTCAAATGTCTCTTACCTATTTCTAGTTCTCCTCTGAAAAAGACAAGAGAAAGAGATTTCACTTGCAAAAGTCACAAGAAAATGTATTGAGGTGAAATGTAAAGAGGATGGCAACAGATCAAAAACCAAAGAAAGCTGTGTGCCTTACATGTTCTGAAATGGTTTATCTTTGTAACACCAGAAACTCTGGAATGCTGCCAACACTAATGAACCAGAGCTGTTTGCTGAGTCACTGGGAGCCCGAAGATCAGAGAGGCAACCAAAGGGAACCTTATCACACACACCATAGTTCAGACAAGATTTGAGCAGTATAATAAAAGTAAGTAAATATATTTTTAAATAAATCACAGTCAATGACAGTCAACGGACCAGTACTTTCCTTTCTTCCTTCTGTCCTGCCTTTGCAATGGAATTATTGAGAACTTTACCAAATACATTGCAAACTCCAACGATTTGACAATAAAATGATTTTGTTTCAATGTGAGAGTTCACAAAATTATCACTGTGATAATCAGGGGATATCACTGAGGGGTTAAGTATCTAAGTTCACTTTTGACTTCAAATCAAATTCAACAATATATTCTTCAGTGGCTCTGCTGTGCTTGGACACATTGCCCTAGATACAGAATTTAGCACTTAATTCACAGCCTTTTGAAACCCCTTAAAGACTGTGGCAAGATTCACACTGCTTTCTAAGATCTCCAAATGCATAAACAAGATTTGATGGTGTATTAATTGGGTCACGGCAAAGATTGAAGCTACAAGACTCCTCTGCTGTCATGTCTTTGTGAGCCAGAAATACATTTCCTAAGAAACAACCTTAAGGTGTAGCGATGAAATCAGCATAATTCACATTTTTCTCTTTGAAATTGGCTGGAGTAACTCTGCTTGGCCATATTTTTCTGTGTGAAGAGATACTCTGCTGAACCACACTTTCAAATACCATTTTCCTCAAATGCACATAGGCATCTGTTTTTCTGAAAGGTTGAACATCACATAATTCTTAAAGTACAGCCTAAACATCCTGGTAAAGCAATATCCAAATTCCAAATACCAATACTTCATTAGTTCAGTCGATTTGACACTTTGATCAAACAGTCTGTTATTAATAGTCTTCAGGTACTGGTTCTTAATGGCTAAACAAATTACTATGAATGTTACTGGTGTCAGATTGAGACTCTTCTGACCATGGGCTTACACTGGTGTATTAACTGCATTCAGCAAAGACATGATTCAGTTTAGATCTACATCTTCACATCAGTAAGTGCAGTGGAATCCAGGAGATCATTACTACAACAGGAAAACTACCAAGATGTAATAATTATGTATCTTTTCTTTCAGTACAAACACTAAGCTGGAAAGTTCATCTTTGTATGACAAGAGATTAACTGCAGTGCTATTTTCTTTCCACTGTTTCAAAAGATTAACAACGTAAGTGCTGCCAGTCTCTCTTAAATCTATTTATGTCCTACAATAATAGCCACTCGCTGAACTCTTGCTGAAAAGGTACATTTGAATTTGCTCTGAACATGAACTTGCTCTGTTCTTAGTGAACCAGAAGCTACTCTGGCATATTTATAAAATGGTATACAACAGTACTAAAAAGTGCTAATCACTCAGTTATCATTCGATCTGATGTGATTTCAAACTTTAGCTCAAGTTCTTTATCAAAGCAGTAACTCTTTGAGGTCTGAAACAGAGAAATGGAAACAGTTGTAAAACAGCTGGTCCAAAACTCCATTAACTTCTCATCTGAAAAGGTACCCCTGTACATTTATTTTCATTTGGAAAACCAAGTGAACACTCCTCATCTAGAGATGCACAATAGGTGTACTTTTTGTTGAAGATTAAGACAATTAAAATTCCTATAGCAATAACCGTAAAGGATGGGAAAAAGAGGAATAACATTTTCACAAAATCTGTGTGCTAAACAAAACACTGTTGCACAATTGTATTCAACTGGCAGAAGTCCCTCTCTCACACAGTGGGTCTGAAACACCAAAACAAATACCCCTTAATGTGCAAACCTCCACTAAGAACAGTGCTGGAAGTGTGACAAGAGTTTCTGCTGGGCATCCTGCCACCAATAGTCAGGAAAACGTAAATACAATTGTCTTCACTGACCACTGCTGGAAGAACTGGCCTAAAATAACCATTATAGGTTTTTGTATACTAGATACAAAGCATACAAATTTATACAGGGCCCTAAGTCACTGGACCATTTGTGAATTTAATATTCAGAAAAACTGTTTTAACTAACATTTTGAAAACAACTTTGTCCCTTGATGTTTTTGTAAGAAAATAAAAACATAATAAAGAATTCATGTGGAAGCTTCCAAGGCAAAATCCAGATGCAGAACAAAATTTAAAACAGGTATTATATTGCTGAGGGAAGGGCTTGCAAGAACTTGACCCACCAAGGAGGTCACGAACGGAGCGATTCTTGCACCACCCCTAGAACAAGGACCATGAGCTGAATCCTGCCCATCCTGTCTTTAGAATGGGTCCGGGTAAGGAACTACAGCTTCTTTATGTGCTCACAGCACCTTTCCCTACCAAGCAAGCAAGCAAGCAAGCAAGCAAGCCAGCCCTGCAGTCTGTCCACAAGCACTGCATTTTTCTTTTCCAGTTTTACCTCTTGAGATGACAAAACCTAATGCTCACAGCACTGCCCACAGGGCCAACATTTTCTCTCCCAGTGGAGGATCTATCTGGAAGCTCTCTTCTCTTGTGGCATCAGTTCCAGATCCCTGCTCCTTTATCCCTTTTATAATCTTGCTGGTGTAGGACTACTTTTTCTGTGGAACAGACAGCAGGCCTTGATCCTAGTTAACAGAGCAGCACAAAATTATATCTGCACTTCTCTGAGAGCAAAGGTTCATGACTATTCTTCCAGAGTGTGAATATATCACCTATCTTATCAAGAGACTATCTTTTATCAAAGCTCACTGCTATATATTGGCAGAACCATGCAACTCCTAAGAACAAATTTAAACACACCAGCTTCTTTTAAGACTAAGCTTGCAGAGGTGGACTTCCCTTTATGCTCATGCTGATCTACAAAATAAGCAGTGCTTAAGCACTTTACTCACTTTACTGTCATTAAGCCAAATGCTAGTCTTGCTACTAGTTTTTAGATCAGTTATGGCTTAATCTACACTGTCAACATTTGGCTTTACTGGCAATCAGAAGGGTATACAGCAAAGCAAAGTTACTCTTTAGAAACCCAGAAGGCCTAGATTTCCATGTGAATGGTTATGAAACATAATGCAGCGAAATAACCTGCAACCATTACTAAGTAAACAAAGTAATTCCTTTCTTTCACAACACTTTTTTTTAAAAAGCCCCAAACACACTGGGTAGTTTTCTAGGGACTACTTGATGCAAAATCTTTCATACCCAACTGCATTAAAACATAATTTTCAAAGCAACTGTAATTATCTTGTTTCAACATAAGTCTTTCAACTCTGGGCTGTCCCTGAGAACCCAGGTACCGTTTTTATTAATTGCACTCTTGCTCCTTTGCTCACTTTTTCTTTTACTCTTCAGAATGGGGGAGGCAGTGGATCTGCCAAGTTCTCTGCAGACCTGTTGCTAAGTGACAGCCACAGACAGTCCTGGGGAAAAAATGGTTGCTCACTTGCACGATCAAGAGATAAATAACAAGTCTCATCCAAGTATATTGCAACAAGTCTCCTTCCATCTCTGCCAATGCAGAAACCTCAGCTTTACATCACCCTGCTTGCATAGGAGCTAATTCCAATTGCTGGTTTCAGACACAAATTTCATGGTCCTTCTACAACTCACTTTTAAAGATTACAGAAGAAACAAAAGAATTACAGGGAGATGCAAGTCACAGAAACAGTCTGTTGCCCTCACTGTCTCCTACACGCACAAACACGTCAGCCTCGAGTCTCAGTCCCAGCGCTCCCGTGCTGGAGCCGGTGCGGAGCCTCAGGAACCTGCATTCACCTGCGCCCTGCAGTACTCGCAGTCCCCTCGGAGGAACTCCCACACCCAGACAGTCCGTATGGGCTGCTCAAATCCTGCAGGCAGACATATTGCAGTCTCTACGAGAAGTGACAGTCCTAAAAGAACAAGGAGCCCCGTTTCCCGACAAACATTTATTTTTACTACTCTCGGAAGCTTCTGCTTACGATTTAAAATACGCCTTTTGTCTTTTTTTAATTAACTCATTCACACGAGGCAGGTAACTTTTATGCCACGGGTTCTTCATCCCGAAGTGAAACACAGGGAAAACACGTCCTGCTGTTTTTCTGCCTTGTGCTTTTCGCAGTCTCCCTCGATTATCCTCCCCTGCTCGACGACTGGCGGTGGGAACGATGAGGACGGAGCCCGTCCGTGCGTGGAACAGCAGGGACGCGGGGCACCGCGGCTCCACACCCCCGGTCGCTCCTGCACCCCCGCCGGGCTCCTTCCAGCCCCACACCGTCATTCCATACCGGATTCCATGGAAATACAGCCGCGCTGCCACCATTTCGCGGGGCGCGGGTGGATCTCCCGGCTTCACTCGAGGCACAGCAAGAAGCAGCTGAAGCGAGTCCCGTTTCCCTCAGGGGAGGAGACCGGCACCCCTCCTTCCCACGGCGCGCCCGGCCGGCTCGGGGCCCCCCCACCGCCGCCGGTGTCNGCCCCTCACGGCGGGGCCGCCTCACGATCCCGCACGATCCCTCACGGTCCCTCACGATCCCCTCGGGCTTCGCGCGATCCAGTCAGGGATTCCCTTCACGATCCACTCACGGATCCCCTCACGATCCCTCACGGCTGGGCCATCGGTGCCGCGATCCCGGAGGTTCCCAGGGGCCCTCCTGCCTCTCCTCCCGCCCCCACGGGCCCCGAGCGGCAGCTGGCCCGGGCCGGCTGTTGAAAAGCCCGGTCCCTGCGTGGGGCTGGGCTTTGGCACCGGGGGCTCCGCAGCTGCCGCCGGCCGAACCATTGTGTACAAACGTGTTCGCTCCCAAATTTAAAGGACGGGGAGGTCAAAGCGGGGGGTGCGCGCTGTGTTCTTCCCGAGAATGAAGTTCATGGAGGGAAGAGAATGAGCAGCTGGATTGTTCGTGAGGCACACGCACTTTTTTCCTCGTGCTATACAAAAATGGCTCAGTGCCATTTTACCCAGGCTCCAGATGGAGCCTTTGGAGGCGTTTGTGTATGAGCCACGCGGATGTCCTTGAGCTCACCTTGCCTGCTTGGTAGCGCTGGGTTGCCACTACCCCCTGCCCCCATGCCCTGTGACAGACCGAGGGTTGGCTTCCTTTTCCACCTCTCCTCTCCTGCCTCCTCCTCGCCCACCAGCTGCCAGTGGAAAAGAGGACCTGCCACAGTTCATCTTCACAGGCTGCAGGACAGACTACTCACAACAGACTGCCACTGTGTTTACAATGATGGGACTGGAAGCAGCTGGAGTTTTGAATGTCCTGGAAGATTCCTGGCTTGCTAATGCTCTTATGCCACTGCCATTTGAATGGAGCATCCTATTTCTTCAGTACCCAAAGCAGAATGCCAGCCCATAGCCTCCTCCCCAGTGTTCCTTGCTGCTCTTTCATGAGTAGAACTGTACCAGGTGACAAGTGGCATAATACCATTCCTACCAGATGACAAGGAGTTTCTCTCCTGCTCCTCTCATCAAACATTCTGAGCTCTAGCTCTCCTTATTTTGCTGATTATCAGCTTATCATCACAAGGCCTTTGTCATATAAAATAGAAAGGAGAAAGGAAGAAGGGGGTTTAAAAGAAAAAGAAAAAACAGGGGAGTGGGGACAGCCTATGTAAAACGTGTGGTTGGTCTGAGAAATATCCATCCCTTAAAAACATGTTTCAGGCAATATAATTGTGGTGCTCTCGTCCCTCTAAATGGCCAGACCTGGTCTGGTTTTTAACACAGTGAAACTCAGTGTCTCCTAAGACATCTCTCATTACTTCTCAGAGCACCACTGGGTCAAATGCAGCCTAGTCCTGACTGCTAATTGTACCCTGCAAGTCATGCAGTGGGGCAGTTTTACCTAACAAAGGCTCCCTGCTGGGTGAGTACCCTATAGTCCTTGATTGCCCTTAGCCCAAGGATACAGGTACAGGATAGTCCTTGCTATGCCATCTGCCACGGGTCTTCTCACGCAGTGGAAGACACACTCTGCTTTCCCTGTGTTCCTATCCACACACATCATCTCCTTCCCACCTCCCTCCCCCTCCTCATCTTCCTCCTCTGCGTTGCCCCACTCCCTTTTTCCTTGCTGCCCACACAGTAACCTTTTCTGTGTGCTGTGCAGAGCACCCAACAGAACTGGTCCTTCAGTGCTTGGCTCTTCACACTCTGTTTTCCTGTCACCCACACAAGTTTTATTTAGATAAAAATCTAACAAAACAAAAACCAAACCCAAATCACAAAATCAACCCTCCCCCAAGTATCTCTGTAGATACAAGTGTGTGAACTTAAAGAACCTGTAACGTTGTCTGATGGGATTGATGGAAGGCTGGAAGGAGTAGGGAGCTGTGGGTTGTAACTAGATGATCTTTAAGATCCCTTACAACCCAAAGGTCACTTTTTATGCTCTTCTATTATCATTGTTCATTTTGTCTGGTTTGAAGGGGAGTCTATGGATTTTATGCTTTTGAAGAAAGCCTTCAGAGCACAATTGGTGAGAATTTCTGGAGTGGGAGCTGCCTGAGTTTGCAGAGGGCCTGAACAATTTGTCCATGGAATAGGATGCTAGCATAAAGACTGCTGTTGATAATTTGTAATGTTAACATTGACTGGCTCACCTCCAACCAAAACACATATTTATCGTATTGAACATCTGCTGGGTCTACAAAGAGTTCTCGTTTTGAAAGCACACAATGTGTCATGGACTGTCTAGAAGTTGCTACAAAAGCCTGTGAAACTACACTACATGAACTACCTCACTAAAACAAACCTTGGCTTAGATTTTGTTCTCTTTGCCAGTTGTACTGTATTTATTTATATATAGAATGATAAAAAGTACCTTTTCAGGGTTCCACTGTCTTTATTTCTAATATAAACAGCTCATATTCTTATATTTATTTACTCTTATTTTATTTTGACACTCTGATTCTACAATCAATTCTACCAACCTCAAGGGACTACTTGCAGAAGAAAGTTCTGAGTGATTGAGAATACAAACACTTAACTTGTTTATGCAGCAGAGGTGGTGGAGAAGGAAAATCACCTGGGAGGGGGCAGAGCAGTGTGGGAAGGGCTGTGGCTGGGGGTAATCCTCTTAAACTTAGAAAATCATTTTCACTTTGGGATAGCTATCCTAATTCTAAATGCATCACCTCTTTTGTCCCTGGTATTTGTTTGTTGTTGTGTGTTTATTGGCTACTGAGGATGCATGTCCTAGGTTACTGCAGGTTGCTGAAATATTCCTTTAGGATGTCGTGTGCCTAACCAGCAGATCCCTGCTGTTTTCCTTCAACCTTCACATGGTCAAAAGAAAGTACAGATTCCTCAGCCATGACCTGCTTCTCTGAAGGGGTTATCTGAACCTCCTCCAGCTGCTCAGCCTCCTCTCTCTTTGCAGACTGTATGACTAATCCATTCTTCCTAGGTTCAGGTTACAGTCGCACAGATAAATATACCTGTGCTGTGCTGCGTGCTAGTGCGTCGTTCTTGCCTTCGCCATCAGAGGGGCACAGTGGCCTTGTACCAAACCCACTCAGTGCTCATCATGCTCCTGATGCGACCCACAGACCTACTGCCTGTCCCAGGGGAGGATTAGCTGTGACTTCCATAGGGCTGACCCTGGCCTTCCAGCAGATTGCTGTAATCCACCAGTGTCCTTGCCATCCCGAGGAATGACGCACTACAGGACTTGAGTGTGTGTGGGCCAGCCTTTGCTTTCACTTCGCTCCCTTTCCTATCCACTCTGAAGATACTCAGCTCCCCTGTCACTCAAAATGAACCCATCAACATCAGGAAGTTCTCTAAGGTTGCCCACAAACTGATGCTGGAAGCACAGTGTATTTGGTACCTGTTTGCTTCAGGGTCAGAGCCATTGATCTTAATGATCCCTTTTAATCTCCATTATCTAGACCACCAGAGAATTGCAGCTTGGTTTCAGCACAGTTCAAAACCTGACAGCTGACTGTTGAACTGAGCTGCTGTTTTACACTCAGCCTTTCTTTATCTGACACAGGTGAACAGGATTAATTCCATTTTCAAACAGTCAATCTTTGCTTTGACATCCCAGCCATGACAACTGGGATATCCTCCCTCTTCAGAACATTTCCTTCTGCCTCAACATTGTCAAGGCACTGGTGACTCTATTAATTGCCAGGCGTGTTGTTCTGTGCCAGAAGTGCTGACTGGTGCTGATATGTTATGGGGAGATTAATACTTCCAGGGCATAAAAAGTGAATGTCTGGGATTTCTTTCCCAGGCTGGTAGACAGAGATAAGTTAGTACCAATAATTTACTTTGCTCCAAATCTTTCTAAGCAGGTGACCTCTTACTGTTTTACCCAAGATGATAATTGTGCAACTTTTTCAAATACGTATGCCACTTGTCATTGCTTTCTTCTAGAAAAATGTCAGTTACGGAAATTTTTTATCAATATTTGTACCCACTGTCAGAAAATGTTTAATTCCTTTCAAAATACTTTAAATAAAATGTCACTTTTTAAAGAAAAGAAGGCAAACATCTTATATTTTTAAACTGGAAAATGAGAGCCACTATGGTAACTGCACCTTTTTAAGCTCAGTTGTGAGGTCATTCATACAGTTAATGGATGCTGGGACAAAAGAAAAAGCCAAAGTTTGTAAAATCATTATTAATCTGTAGATTAGGGATGATACTAACCTGCAATATAACACATTTCAAAACCTGCTTCTTCTACATGGAATCTAAGTGGTTTTTGATTTATAAAACCAATAGCCCAACAGCAGTATGACACAGTGCCATCAGGAAACATAAATGCCTCTTTCCCAGCAATGTGGAAGAAGAGTGCTTTAAAACAAGCCTGATGCACCCTGGGGCACCCCGGGAACAGGCACAGTTGTCTGTCTCTTCAGTGGTCACATAACCTGACTCCCAGGTAGTCCTTTGAGTAAATCAGTTCATTCCTTTCTGGTGTTCAGAACAGCCTCTTGCATTGCTGCATTTTTAATGTCAAGTGGCAGGGGAAAGTTTTGCATTATTGTGAAAGACAATATTAAATCCAAGAGCTATGATTTATATTATTAAGTCAAAGAATTCAAAATTACTTCCCATGATGATCAGCTCAATGGTTCTCGGTAGCTGGTGTAAAGCTTGGCAGATAGTAATGTAGTAATAAGTCACATTTCTTATATTTAGTTATTAGGTCCCATTGCTCCACTACATTAATTTTCCATGTAAGCAATAGCTGTGCTTGCCAGAGGGATTTTATATAATTGCAGATGGTAGGAGACGTAGTTGGTAATTGCAGAAATGCAGAGGGAGATGTCCAGGAGATGATCTTCTATTAAGATGTGACCGTTGCTATGGAATACTTTCCTAGCTGCTGTTCTGCATGGGATTGCTATGATGCATCATTTCATATAAGAGGTTATTTTTAAAGCAGACCCATTTCTTTGCCTGCAAAAGCAAAATCAGATCACGTCTCTGAGGAATATTAATTAAAAAAGCTCCTGTGCTGGACAGCAGACATTATATAGAATATGGTTCATGAAGGAGGCAGGAGAATTGGAGTCTACCATAATACCAGGCAGCAATGAAATCAGGCACTTTCACATCCATCTCATGAGACAAACCCTACTCCTTAAATTAAGCAAAACTTTGCTTGCAGATGCGAAGATCACTGGCTGTCATAGCAAATCATAGGTTACGAGGGGGTTATGTCCTCAGTTTAACTTGAGCTTCATAAATTCATTTTATCAGAGGCAGCCCATCATTCCTTCTGTTTGTTTTGAGGTAAGTTCTCTGAGCGAGGTACAGAAGGAGGAAGTGATGGTGCCAGATATTTGTGATGGACACAGAAGTATGTTCGTGTCAAAAGTCCCAAGTGATGTGGTGTTGAAGGTTCTCTCCTTTTGTTAGGGAATTTTGTCCCATACATTCCTAAGGAATGGTAATGATGCCACTTAAGGAGAACAAAAGAAGCGGCCAAGCCCAGGAAGCTCTGGCTGCACTTCCCTGTCTGAGGGTTTCTGGGAACGGGGCAGAGACACCGTGAGAGTTGGGCTGGAGAAAGACGGGACAGGGGCGGCTGCGCTCGCTCTCTCTCTCGGTTTCGGAGGAGGCCGCTCGGAGCTGCCCCTTGGGGAAGGGAATTCGCTGCCAGCACCGCAGTGCAGCCCAGTCCCTTCTCCTGCCGCGGGGGAGCCTCTGCTCTGAGAGCAGCCCCTGAGTTGGTGCCCTGGCAATGCCTCCCTGAGAGAGNCCTTAATTTCAGAATAATAATAATCCGGAGGAAAGGGGTTTACATTTTCCAAGGGCGGCTCCTGCCTTTCTTAGCAGACACCTGTCTCTCAAACCATGACATGTGGTCAGCCTGGCTTTTCTCAAGGATCCAAAGAGTTCTAGGAATGTAGTAACGGCTGAATTGCTTTTTAAGAACAGTTTCCATCTCCATCCCTCTTTAGGAATCATAGAATCTCAGAATCACAGAATGGTTTGTGTTGGAAGGAACCTGAAAGCTCATCTTGTTCCGACCCTCTGCCATGCGCAGGGACACCTGCCACTAGGACCAAGTTGCTCAAAATCCTGTCCAGCCTGGATGAACACTTCCACAGATGGGGCAATCTGAGCTTCTCTGGGCAACCTGTGCCATGGCCTCAACCACCTTAACAGGGAAAATTTTCCTCCTAACATCCACTTGAAGTCTTCCCTCTTTTAGTTTAAAATCATTCTCCCTCGTCCCAGGGATAGGACATCTGCCCTTGTGATAAGTTTCTATTCATTTTTTTTAAGTGCTGAGATTCCATGATGCGGTCTCCCTGGAGCCTTCTCCAGATTAAACACCCCCAGCTCTCACAGCCTGTCTCTACCAGAGATGCTCCAGCCCTCTGAGCATCTTCATGGGCTCCTTTGGACAGGTTAAGAAAACAGTCTGGAATTGTAAATTCAGTGATGCTGGCTCAAAAATGCCATAGAGTGGGACAATAGAAAAATTTAATGCAGTAGTAGATGTGACCGACAAGTTCTGGTGAATGCTTTGCTCATCTTAAAAATCTACATATTGGGAAGTGTCTGTGCCGTGACTGGACCACATGAAGTTTTTCCCATGACATGGACAGAAAAACTTTAAAATACGGAAGAAGCAAAGCAACATCTCCCTCTATGGGAATCACTTGTACTGCAGCCCCAGGCTCTGGGCAGCTGAAATCTCCTGCAGTGCTGCCTTACCTGTCTGGCCAAGCCTCCACTGCTCCTGCTGATTCCAGACAGGCTGGGTGGGCTGATGGGGAGCAGATGCTGAGGGTATGAACCATAACTAATTATTTCAAAGTAAAGTCTTGGTTTCTTGACAGCTACTCAGAACCTGTGCTTTTCAAGAGTTTACACAAGGTAATGAGAAACCCTATGATTATTGCTGGGTTTTGCTTTGCTTTGCTTTTTTTTTTCCTTAACAGGCTTTGCACTATGGTTGTCCTCATATGTGCTACTTTTGAAGGGGTAAGCACCATCAAGCTAACAGGGTATTACCAGCTGAACAGGTCTATCCTTCTGTCATGTTCAGATCCTGTCACTAGGCAAAATAAGAATGAGCAGGTGCCTGTAACATATATATTCCTCTGTGTGTGTGTGTTTGCATAAACCCCTACAATTCATGTCAGGATATGTTATTTTCTACTTGCTTCTTTTTTATTCATCTGATGACATTTTTGTCCATAACAAATGGCTTATGGAAAGCCCTGGGGTGAATATCAGTGAGAAATGGGCCAGGGTATTTGTTTGGAAGTGCTTAGAGGGTCATTCTGAAGCTTGTGGATTAACCAGGCAAGCAGAATTAGTCTCAAGTGTCAGTTGACCTGCCCCACAAATTGAGCTATGGAAAGTAAAGCATTCTCTGGGTGATAGTTGTGGTGAATACTTTCCAAACAATTCATGCAGTATAAATACAGTCACATAAACTGTTTATTGGATAATAAATGAATATGAAATATGAATATGAAACAAAATTAATATCTTTTCATGCACTGTTTTGAAAAGAGAATAGTCAGTGTTTGATGACTTCCTGATTGTGCTGATTATTGTCAATAACCCTCATCGCTTGGAAATGTGCCTCTTAAATTAATTTTTTATTTCCCTGTATGCCATGCACTGAATTCTCAGAGATTTCTGTCTCAGTAGTATCATAACATTTTTCTAAAGTTTGGCTAGTTTTAAGAAAATAGAAGATATGTAGTTTTATGCTAAATTACCCTTATCACACATGGAAAATTTACTAATGCCCAACATTTTTCCTATTGCACCTCATATTCTTAAATTACTCTGTAGATTGTTTTTCCACTGAAGTTGTTTTTTACTAAAATAGAAAAGGAAAACAAAATCCTAATTTTCTTTCAACATATGGTTTTGTAAAAACACAGGCATGTAGGAGTCCCAATGGAATTAAATGTGAACTCTCTGCACGAATCCCTCATTGTCCTATGTGTGCATTGTGTTCTCTGTGTGTATGTGTGTACAGTTAGTGTTCTACAGTTACCTGAAATCTATCTCTGGAAACTGGATATGGGAAACAAAACAACGTCTGGTCACTCAAACCCTTATATCAAGCTTTCTTTGTGAAATGCATTCCCTTTTTTTAGCTGAGAGGACATTTGTTGCTTCTCCTTAGACCCATTTGTGTTTCAGAGTATTTCAGGGTGGTTTTTGCCAACATGTTAAAATGTGATTAGTGATTGTGCAAATCTGATCTTTTAGACATGTTTCTATTAAACAGAGCTATAGAGATCATTAATCATTTTAGAAAGTCTTGCCTGGTATCTTGCTTAATGGGATGTATTATAGATCTTTCTTAAGCCCCTTAGCACTGGAAGGGGAGCATCCTTAAGCCCCTTTACCATCTGTATGTGCAGATATGATGCCATTAAGGAGCTCAGCCAGCAGGTGGAGTATAAATTGCATTTAAACAGCAGTTTTAGACTTTGATTAAGGTTTATCTGAAACTGTTTTGCTGAAAATGCCTCTTATGCACACTTCTAGAAGAGCGTTGGGTTGGTAAAGTTTTGTTGCCTGTCAGACTGTTTATATGTAGACCACATTGCTGCTGCAAAGGTGGCATGGGCAGTTTATTTACTTGCTTGCCTTGACTTTGGAGTAATGTGAAGGAGTGCTAAATAATTGTCATCATGTGTAAATTTAAAAAAGTAATCTGTCATTTTTATGTACACTTGAACAGACATGAAGGGAGAAGGAGCACTCAGATGAACTGAATTCTCAGTTTAAACTGTTTTATTTTTTTGCCTTAATGGCAAAAAATAGGATTAGGGTAAGATTGGTGTAGGATTTGATGTCAGTGCTTCACTAGAAGCTGCATTAAGCACTGAAAGAGATGGAAAGGTCAAGAAGTATCTGACAAAAATCATAACAGTGTACTGGTAGCAATGGGAGGTAGATGAGAGTAAGGTTTATTGCATCTGTCACTGAGCTTTATTATGAACCTAATGCTGAACAACAGCCAAAGCAGGAGAGACTGGAGCTGGCCAACCCTTCTGAGCAGGATATGGCTATGGCTGGCATCTGCCTGGGAACGAAGCCAGGCTCCAAGGCTTATACCTCAATCTTAGAGATGAACTGTGTGGTCTGGCATCACTTTATCATGCACTGTGAGTTCTGGTTTGAGGTTAAAGACAGGAACTCCTTAGTAAATGCTGCTATGATAAGCTACTCTGTTCTGGAGGCAGCTTTTGCTGTTTCCTGGGAATCAGTGTAAGAGGTATGTAAGACTGTGAAGAAAAACAGTTTCAGGATTTTCTTTGGTTAATAGAGCTGTAAGCAGTACTGCCACCCAGGGAAGACCTTATGTCACAATTTAAAAAAAAAAAAATTGTTACACTGTGCTGTGGTGATTTAAAGGTGAAATTTTGCATCCTTTTGGCCAGGAATGGTTTGCAGAACCTGACGTAAATGGGGTTTATAAAATCTAGAGTCCTACTGGACACAAATCAGGCAGGAACACTCAAAGAGGAAAGAGAAGGCAAACCAGATGGGCAGATCAGGGACTGCCAGGTTACCTTGACTTCCTCTGAGCTATGCAGGAGAAGAAAGGGAATTGGCAGCCATTGAAAGCACATGATGACACAACTCGATTGCTTCAGAGACAATGCAAATTACAGGCAAAACACTGAAGCAAATTATGCAGACTGAAATTTCAGTTGTAGAGGCTACAGAAAAATTACTTCTTTCATCTAAACCAGGTCTGTCCTGAACTACTGACACTAAACCTGTGACAAAGAACTCAAAGGAGAGGTGAAAAGCACCACAAAAATCATGTTCAAAGCAGATGACGCAGGCTGTAAAAAAAATTCTAGAAAATGTCCAGGCGTGTGGAAGCATTGAAACGTTTTTCAGATCCTTGCATCTGAAAATGTGCTTGTATTCTCAAATCAGTCAGCAGAACGCCTTAGGAGAGAGGAGGGAATAACAGGAGCTATAAAATGAGCATCTCAGCACCCATGGGGGATGCAGCGTTAGGGAGCAGATGGACAAACTGCACTAGACCAAAGTAACATTAAACAAAGCCAGAGCCAGAATTTAATACCAAATACCCTCAGTTCAGAGAATACATTTCACCTGGCAAAAAGAAGAATTTTCTCCATGCTAAGTGCCAGAAAAAGGAAAATTGGCAACCAGTGCTGGAGAAGGAGAGCGGCCGTGGCCACGGAGGCTGTCATAAATAACCCGGGAAGCCTTCCAGGGGGCAGGTCATCCCTGCCTGGGTGGGCTCAGACAGACAGCCCCAGCTTATTCCTGCTGTCTCACCAACTGCAAAAATTAACAGCATCTTGCTTGCCACCTTGGAAAACCTCAGCAATCCAAAGGCCCGGGTGCTGTGCTTTCTGCCATAGCAGAAGGCTGACTCTGCTGATCTAAGGATCTGTTCCAGGGCTGGATCTTGTGTTTCAGTTTCACATCATCACCCTCTCATGGCTCACCAGGAGGCAATGCTGAATCAGCAGCTCACTCCACAAAGACTTGTTAAAGAGCTACAAAAAGAAAAGAAAATATATGGCATTCCACTCTTGAAATGACACATTATAAACAAGCTTTCCAGCCTCCTGGTGCAATGCTTTGTGCCTGATGTCAGCATACTTGTGTACTTCAGTGCTTACAGTCCCAACATCATTTTACCTGCCAGGATGGAAGGGAGTTACAGACATAAGGGAAGAAAAATGTGCAAAAGATGAAGACTGAGCTACTGGCAAGCTATAAACCTCCCTAAACTATAAGTGAAAAATTCTGGCAAGATGAGGCTGTTTCTTTTTTAATTAAATAAACTCTTCTCATATTTCTTTTGGACTGGATGATCTTAATGGTCTTTTCCAACTGAAACCATTCTGTGATCCTATATTATTTTTCTTTCTTCAGTTTCTAAACAAAATCTAGCTGCCAATGTATGGACTATGAGGTCAATGGGATGCACCTGAAATCAGATGGGATTCCACAAGTAATAGGCTGCTTGAATTCCCACATATCAACTGCAGTATTTCCAGCACAATGATTTTTATTTCAGACATCAAAAGAAATGAAAAAGCATTAAAAAAAAAAGAGAAGAAGGAAAGGATTCAAAGTCAAGGACAGTGAATTGCTGTACAAGATGAAAGAGGTGATGGTGAGGTAACACATGATTTCACCTTTAGAGTTGCATCTGAACCTCAGTCAATCAATTCTGCAATGAACTCCAGTTCTACTTGGATTTGCTGTGTATTCTGTGTGATCTTGTCCTTTACTGCCAACTCACAGCTGCTGGGAGAAAAATTGCTTTTAGAGTATTGCAAAACTAATTCTATTGTAATGTCTTTCAGTGAGGGTCAAACAAAGTTTGGTGATTTTACATTTGCCAGGGTTGAGGAATGTTTGGACAGTCACCTCAAGACTGTCACAGGGACCGCTAGAGGAGGCAAGTGTTGTTTTATATATGTGCCAAAAAAAAAGGCAAATTGCAGTGAGGCTGGGGAGAGCAAGCCTTCACTTCATTAGTCAGTAAATTACGACAGATGGTTTTAAAATGACTTCATCAGCAGCGAGGCTTTGTTTTCTGCAGAGATCTTTGCCATCACCTCAGTCTGAAGACAAAGCAGACAGTGGGGGTTTTATTATTATCACGTCTCTGCTGACTTCGAGCAGTCAGAGAGAATAAGGAGGGAGGAATTGAAGGTGAGGAAATGGTCATGGAAGAGGATTATAGGGGATCATCAGTTTGGTTTCTAGGAAACTCACCATTTTTTGTTAAAGGGCCGTTGTTTCTGTGCAGGAGCTCCTGCTCTTGTATCACGTAGCTTTAAGTGCTCAGGATACCTGTGGTAGCTCTTCACCAAGGGCTATGGCTTTCTTTAGGTTGTTCTCCTCGGGGTGAAATGTGCCCTCCTGCTGCAAAGATCAGTTCCTGTGGCTGTGCCATGCCCTGTGCAGCTCCCCTGCAGGTGGCAGTGCCGGAGGTTACTGTGATACACACGCAGCTCTGCTTTGCCACACTCCTTTCTTTAATCAGGGAAACAATTCCACGGCCATGAAGGCAGTTGTTCAGAAGGTAAAGGGCACCCCCAGTTTTGGTCTCTGGCTGGGATAATTACTGAATTAAAACGAGGAGGTTATGGTCAGTTTGCAGTGTGTAAGAATTGCCATTGACTATTTTGAGGAGGGGATTTTAGCATGAGAAGCAAAGGGATAGCAAGAATAAGCAGGTTTGAGCTGTTGAGGCTGCAAGAGGGTTCATCAGAAAAGAGTTTGGTGAATTTATGGAATAAAGGTCTTTGTCAGATACACATCCTAAAGATGTGTATCTCTCATTAGGCAGTACTTGCCGTGTATCATGAGTTGTTTATTTTTTGTCTTATATGCTATTTGTCAGTGCTCTGGATTGTGTAAAACATGCTGAAGGAGCATATTCTCCCTGGCTCCTGGACTCCATTATCCAGACAAGATCTATTTCTCCAGAAGGCATACAGGAGACATGGAACTATATTAAAACATTTAAATGTACAACCCAAATATCTATATTTTGGCTATCAGAGAAGCTTTCAGCTATAAAAGAAGAATTAATGTAATTAAACAAAAATTCAGTGTTCAGATAATAGACAAACTGGCAGGGAATGCAGCAGAATGTGAAGACAGCCTCTGCACAGGGCAGTGATAGAGTGTGATTGTGTCTAGGACTTCGTCTGTAGTTTCAAGAAGAAATAAATCCTGAATGTAGCTACAGAGCTGCCAGGGAAATGGAAATGAAGGGATGCTGGAACAGTTTCTGCAGGGTCTGGCAAGAAATAGTAAGAGAGTTAGAGAAATTATGAATATGTCCAATATTTTACTGCAAGTTTAAGGGTGCAGGAGAGGAGGAGTGGCATGACAGAAGGTCATGTCCTGTGCACAGCCAGCATGCCAGGAGGTCCCTGGTTTGATCGAGAGCTTAAAATACTTGAGAACCACTGAGCTCTTTCTCTTTTTCAATCCAGAGAGGCTTCACTGCAGGATATTTCAAGTTTCATCCATTTCATGATTTCGTTGATGCCATATATGACATTATTAGGAATATGAGCTGATGCTGTCCATATCCAGCTGGTGACTAACAGAGCTGGGATTTTTATTTCTGGGAAGTATCAGCCTTTCCTCGTGAGCCAACTCAATTTCAGCCTGTGCATCTAAAGTTTTCATCAAAGAGGTTTGGAGACACAGCTGGTGCCAGAGACCCTTGTTATGGTTTCAGGCAGTTGATAGCAGGATAATGAATGTGCAGCAAAGATTTTCAGATAGATGTTAGGAAAATACAGGGACAAACTGATTTGTCTTCTTTTCATACTTTCAGGAGCACTGGCTCTCATAATCAGAGTCTTTCTGATGGCAGGAGGGAAACCAGGCTGCATTTTCCTAATGAGAGAATGAATCTAGGAAGACATGCTGCAGTCCAACCTTTCAGGAAGCAGTGGTTTCAAGACAGTCTTTTTAATCACTGTGGCTTGACAACCTTGCCACACATCAGTGTGTTTTTCCAGTTTGGACTCAGGAAGACTAAAGTAAGCCAAAGTAAGTCAGACCAAATTTGTTCCTCCAAAGAGACAATTAAAAAACTTGAACCCAAAACATGTCAAGGTTTACATTAAATATTGGAAACAAGTGAGAGGCAAATCAGAACAACATGAAGGTTCTACATATCTCTAAATGGATGCTAACAAATCTGAGTGACTGGCCAGATGTGCTCGACTGAGAGGTGGAGCTCCTCAGCTGAACTCCAATTCTGAACTCATCAGAGTCTAAAGCTCTAGGACAAATGGCAGTGAAAACAACAACTTACTTTGGTGTGGTTGCATTTTCAGTCTGACAGCAAAGAGATTGTAAGAGTAAAGAAGTTTTAAATTGTCTTTGATTAAACTGGCTTCAGAAATATAAGTAAGCAATTATATGAATTGGAAACACTGAGTTGTCCATTTAGGGTAAACTGGCACAGCTCCACACAAATGATAGTCCAGCACCCTTTGACACCAGGAGACAATATGCCCATGGTATTTAACCCCAGTGGCACTATGAAGGTTGCAAAGCAGCCCTGTTAAGCAGTCTAACCTGTTTCCAGATTCTCCCCATCATCCTTTCCCAGCTGGACTCCTAATGCTGCATATTTGGTCCCTGCTCAGCCCTGCTGGTGAAGCCTTGCTGTGGTGTGAAGGCACCAGCAGTGCTGTACATTCCCTAGTAGACATTGCTTCTGTGAGAAGAAAATTACAGCTCTGACTTTTATTATCACCTTACCACCACCTCTTTTTCTATGATTCATTTTGCTTTAAGAGATTAGTTTTCTTTACCATTTAACCTTTCTCAATATTGCTGCCTGAACCAAATTTATGTCTTGGATAAAGCTATGTCCTCCTTTTATTGAATCCAGGTACTTTTCATAATGAAACTAGGGTCATGTGATCTTTGATTGTGGTACTTTAAATTCTTTATTGAAAATGTATATTATGTATTTTTATGACATTAATTAAATGTCGCAAAATAAATGACAGCATAAAAAATAATTAATGTCTCTGTTTGGCTCATTATCTCTTTGGATTTGATTTGTGTTCAGAGCTGGAAATTCATCTGATCCATATAGATTTAGATGTTTCAGAGCACTACCTCATGGCAGAATTTAGGACTGAAGAGAGAGGGTTCATTTCATGAGTATGGTACTGTATTTTTTTATTTGCTTTCAAGTTCCTTGGGTAAATTGCTTTCTCATCTACACAGGATGTTATTCCACCTTCATCACCAGAGTATCTGAGTGCCTTCCAGCCAAGCATTATGTGATCCAGCTAACATCTGCCATGCTCATTCTCTCTTTCATCCTTACCCCAACGTGTGCATGTTTGGTTGTTGGGTTTAGATCTACATGCTGCCATGTGTCAATGGTTCAGAAAGTCATATGTGCATCAAACACTCTTCTAAATAACTTGCATATTGATCCTGAAAGACCCCTCTGGTTTATGGCCTGAGATTCCAAAAACTGAACTGGAGGTATGAAGCCATTGTAATCTTGCAAGACAGAAATAATTATAAAATCCTATAAAAGGATTTCATTACCTTTATGTATATTTTTATTCTAGCATCTTGGAGATCTTAAACCATGAATTAGAGCATTTGTACAAGAAGCTGTACAGTATTTTCAAATCATTCACAATCTGATTATAAAGTAACATATCTTGTCTTTTGATACATTAAACCACCTTAATATAGAAAATGGATGCAGTTGCCTGTTAAATCCCATAGAGAATTTCTAACTGTCAGCAGAACTAGATTTCTGTTAAGTCTTGCAAGCAATTCCTATATGGGTATTATTATTAATAATAATGATAATATTGTTTTTATTATTTTTCAAAACAATAATGTGCTGTACAATCACAGAACTATGCCCAAAAGGTGTTTAAAAACTCCTGGTGCACAGCAGGGAGTTCGGGTGCTGCTCAGATTCTGGTTCCAACCCTGCTTAGGGCTTCCTGAAAGAAAACATCTGATGAGGTATTCCAGGAGAATATGGAAGCACTTGAAAAACAAGTCCAGTGTTAGAGGACGATTGACATTTATTGACTTCCTGCACCATCTAGTGGGGATTAAAATTAATTGCTCTCATTTTATGAAGACTCTAAACTGTTCAGGATGCCCGTGGCTTCCTCTCCCAGGCACTGAGAAAAGCACTGGCGCAGCCAGTTCTCATTATCCTTAGCACAATGGGACCAGGCTTCACTGGGATCATCAGTGACACCCTAGATGGTGAGTAACTGTCTCATCCAGTGACATACAGGGATCAATCCACCTGAATTCAGGCCAAGAGGACCACCTGGAAGAGCAGACCTGAAGGAGCATTCCTGGTGTGCCATTGAGCTGTGGGCATAAGCAGGACTGTGGAGTTGGGCAGATCTCCTGGCCATGAGAAACAGAGAAAATATCTGCACACAGTTCTGACAGGTTCACATTGTGGTTGGTGTGTTGAGATGAATTTCTAGAGATCTGAGTGTGGTTCCTCCCCCTCTCTCATGACCTGGTTTGAATTAAACTCTGAGACGGTCCTGAGTGAATAGGACTTAGGAGAAACACTTTTCATCACACATTAAGTTTTAAAGTTTCCCCACAAACCACAGAGGAGAAGCCATGATCTGATCCTACACGTGGAAGTAAAATTCATTGCTGTAACCTTGATATAAGGCATTTCCTTGAACATAATTTGCCTAATTATTAGTGAACAAGATGACATCAGGTTATTAAACTCCTAATTTTCTGTACAGGAAACAGGAACAGCTTTTTCTGTTGCTGGGCAACACAGATATGCTTTGAAATTTGGTTGAAATAGTGAATGATAAACATTTTAAAATAGACATGATATCCTGACAGAGGCAATCCTGATTGCTATAAACAGCCAGGAGGCTGGAAAATCCCACCTACATAATATAGTTTATGAATTAAAAAATTGCTCAGTCTAACTCCAAGGGAGGAATATAAGGAAAATCTTGAAGAAGCAGAGAGAAATCTCCTCCCCTGAAAAGCAGCTCTAATTTTTTCCATATGACTGTGTTTGTTATTCCTGGTGCAGGCCTTACTCAGTCCACCCATTACCCTTCCCTTCTCAGGGGCTGCTGGACATGGTCATCCGTGTGTGTGTGCACATCATTTTAGCAGGAAAGGAATCACACTCTGCTGGGAAACTGGTGCATCAGAGGCTGGATTTGTCTGTGGAAAATGTTCTTTACTGCAGAATTTCTCCCCTTCCAGACCAGGGCTCATTTTGACTTTATTTCTTGAGAAACAGGGACAAAGCGGATTTGAAATGCTGCCTGTGTAGCTTGAAAAGTCTTCCTTTAGCTTTGCTTCAACAGGGTCCCAAGGAGTTCACTGACTCATAAGGAGCTGGGCTCTAGAGAGACATCTGCTCATCTTCCTCCTCCTTGAGAAGGTCCCAGCAGTCCCTATGGGATGTAATGGTGATGTGGACTCTGGGAGCCTTTCCTGGCTGTGGTCAGCTTTTTAGCGTGGAAGAAAAGAGAAAGGATAAAGACCTGAACATAGTGTCTGCTTTATTTTCTCCTTGTGAGTGCAGGATTCCTGTTTTTCAACATGAATTTCACACTGGCAGAACATCATTCGGTTGTTGCTGTAACATCTTAGTTTGCAATTTCATACAGTTTATTGCAGTTTTTTTTTTTTTTCTATTTTTTTTTCTTTTGGGCTTGATACTGACTAACACTGACACCTACTTTGCTGCTTTGTCTGAGAGTTTGGAAAGATCTGTTACCTTGCACTGATCTTGATGTGAGAGGCAACTGGTGTGTAAAGTCTGTTACTGAGCCACTAAAAATACCCATTCCAGCTGCCACGCTGTTGCTCTTCAGACACAAAAAATGACTGTTTTAAAATAGTGTTTCCTTTAAAAGCCCACATTGCAACATGTCAGAGCAAACCTCTTCCTAAAGATGCTACTGCATTCACATTGATCACAACAGCATTTTTCAGTTCTAAAGAATTTTGAAGCTGATGCAGAAAGTCTTATTTCTCACCTCACCCAGAAGGCGAAGGGCCTCCGACCACAGAAGTGGGATATGACATTTCCCGGTGCTTGGGATGCTGGAGCAGCAGTAGATGTTGTTGAAGCTCCTGTCTCATGGGTCCCATCAAGAAAACTAAAACCCCCTTCTCTGGGAAGGTCTCTCCTTTGGTATTGGCAGCTGTCTGTTAACACAGCCCCTGCCTGGTGAGCACAGCAAGCCCCCTGGTCTCTATAGTCTTTGGGAGTGTCAGAAGCTGCCTTGCAAAGCATCTTCCTAGGATAAAGAATCCAGTTTTCATAGACATTTGTGACTATTCATATTTAAATTCACTGAGAAGGAAAAAGCAATGTCAGCAATTTTGGATGGCTCTTATACTGAATTCACTTTTTTTTCCTTTTCATCTTTTTTTTTGCAATAAATTTTGCCAAAAACGTACTTTAATTGTGTGCATTACTTTGACAGATCTGGCAGAATTGCAAACAGAAATGACTGCAGATGCTGTGCTGAACATGTAAAAATGGAAATTCCATGAATATGGCTCTTAAAAATCTGCCTTTAAGGACTTGGTATACTTTTATTTATTTTATTAATTAATCCAGGTGATGAGAGACTGAGACTGCTGGTTTGAAATGGCCCCTCTTGCCTTTCTCAACTCAGCTCTGCCCACAGCCCTGATCACCTTTTCTAATTAATGTCTGGCCTTCTTTGAGGAATTGTAGAATTAAAAAGTGGTTTGGGTTGGAAGGGACCTTAAAGACCATCTCAGGGCACCTTCCACTAGATGTGATTGCTCAAAGCCCCATACAGCCTGGCCTTGAACATTTCCAGGGATGGAGCAGAAACAGCTTCTCTGTGTGTTTGTGCCAAACTTTCAGATATTTTTACTGCTAAGACTGTTGACTGCAGGGAGAGGTGACATTTGTCACTTAGTAAGCACCATAAGCTCTTTCTAACCCCAAGATGAATAAAAATTAAAGATCCCAAACCTGTCTTGTTTATGCTTTTGTGCTTGAACCTGAGAGTTTTCTTGGCTTTGTTGTTCATTGGTTTCCACAGTAAGATTGTCTGTGTACCTTAATGTATCTGTTCAGCAAATACCTGAAGACATTGCTTTCTTTGCTTCTGATTTTGATTCTGATCACAATCACAGAAATAAAAAGCTATTCTGGAACTTAGGTGGGTGTTAATAACTAATGGGATCCCAACAAATTGCCTGAAATACAAAGGTGGGTCAGATGAATGGTTTGTATATAAGTAACTCCTGGTGAACCATCAGGTGGGAATTAAAATTTAATTTAGAATGCACTATCACTGCTGCAGTGGTGGTGGTGGTGATTTACTTGATTGACTGCTGGTTTCTTTCACCTTTGCGAGCCTCAGGTTTTTACTGTCTGAGGAAATTAAGGCTGAATTGCAGCAGGAAATTCCTTGTACCCAGGTGTTTCTGGTTATCCGATGAATGGCTTGGCCGGTGGGGAGGCACGGATTAGGATGAGATGGTTTGGAATCTAAATCATTCTCATTGCCTGGTACCACACATTGACATTCTGTCAGCCCTCTATTTGTTCTCAGCAAAGGATGGGAAAATCCTACTGAGCTGGGCAACAGGTCCAGCAAGCAGCGATAATTCCATTGTTCTTTTTCAATACTAAGGATGGAAAACTGGTTTTATTAGGTTGTCCTGATTTAATGCACTGAATTTAAAAATCACTATTGAATTCTGTTGGATCAGGATTTGAGTTGCCTTAATGATGCAGCAGCCTACTCTATTGCTCCTGTTCTCCAGCCTGGCTTTGTGATATTTTCCTTCCAGATGAAAGCAGGAAGGGCCCAACCTCAGTTCCACTGACTTTCTGCGAGATGGGTCAGGCTGGAAAGTCTCCAAATGGCTGAGCTGCTCTTTTCTGAGTGAACACAATCAAAACAAGTCCTAATTGAGGAACTGATGACCCTTTGCTGAACTGTGGTGGTGGTGATAGGCTTCATAATTCAACTAAGTAGATTAATAGAGAAAAAAATACACCTTGATGAAAGTAGTGCTTTCTGACCTTAAAATTCATGATGCAACAGACATTCCATGCAGTGGCAGGCCAGTTTGATTGGCATGGAAAGCACACACTGGCTTCCCTTCCTCGCCCAGCTTTGGGAATGTACTTCCCCAGTGCTGTGGAGATGTGATGGAGCTGTTCCTTCAGCCAGCCCTGTGGCAGCTGTGACCTCTGTGCTCGATGTGGCCCATTCTGGGGGTATGCAAAGGTTACCCAAACACAAATTTGCTCTCTGCCCGGGGCTCAGAAGCCTCTGAACTATGAGACCTTGGTCAAGAGATCCCTCAGCAAGAGTGGAATATCCAGGAATAAATCTTCTGCTGCCTTGATACACTTCTCAAAATGTAATAATGCTCCATTCCCACTTTAGCTACTCATGAGATATAAAGGTATTAGAAGAGATTAACAGAAAGAACATTAACAGAAATGTTCTTTCCTTTGCCCAAAGCTGGGGAATCTGTATTTCATGTACTGCAGGGAAGCCAGCAGCTGACTCTGGGAGCTGCTGTGATGTGCAGGCTGGCAGCCAGGCTTGAAAAAGAAACAGAGTGAGGGAGCAAGAGAATTATTTCCCCAAGCCCCCAGAGCTCTAATTCCTGCAGACCCCTGGGCTTGGTTGCATTGTCAAAGCTAAGTGGATAGAATCAGGACCATTTCCCTTCATCAGGCATTAAGGAAAACGACTTCAGATTATTCAGAGTTTCAGGTACTGCTGCAGCAGCCTAATGGAGTGATAACCAGTTACATCTTCCTGGACTGCACCAGCAGACACAATCTGAGTTTGTAAAATACCAAAGGTATCAGTTCTCCTCCAAACTGCAAATGGAATAGCCCCAAAATAGAGTAAATCTGTGCAAACCGACTTTGGTGCCAAATGGAAATGTAATTTGCAGGCATGTCTCAGCAGAGAAAGTCCTTTCCTAGAGCAGAAGAAATTCAAGCAGCCACATGGAAATACTTTAATTTCAACATTAACCATTAGAGGAGATGGCTGTTGCAGATCATGGAAGCCAGGTAATTTAGTTCTGTACTTTGAATATGTGCAGCGCCAAGAAATATTAGGAGATGTGGAATGTTTAATGCAGCCCTGCACCATCAGTGCTGCAAAGTCAGGAGGAGAACAAGAGCAAAGCTCATACTGAGCTGATTGATACCTTCATGGAGCCACAGTAAATATTCCAGCTGGGAGCTGGCTTTGAAAAACCTGAGCTTTGCTGTTTGTCTCTTAGTCATGAGATATAAAATGCGCTTGGATGTTTTCACCTTCTCCATGGTGTGATTCTGACAGTCAGCAACCTGTGTCTGCCAGGGGGTGAGGCATGGAGCTGATGCCCCCTTCCAGTCTTCAACCCTCCCTCCCTCTCTCCAACTTCCCTACCTCCAAACCTGTGAATTCAAATAGCTCCAGGGTAGGTGGATTTTTCCACCCTGTTCCAGGTCTAATTTCTCTTTCAAACTAGTACCGTATATCTTTCCCCACCTCCCACTTGTCACTTTATGGCTTGCTGGATCTGTTTCCTTTAATGCTTGAAAATATACAGTTAAAATCACTTTAAAATTTACTAATATGCCTTTTTATTTGAAAGGCTTATTTCCCTGAAAGGCTTTCCCAGTCTTATATGAGGGCATGCTCTCTAATATTAAACATTTTTTTGTTAAAAATGGGTGCACATATGTTTGATATTTAACTTGAAACAAATGGTGAGAGTGGAGAACATAAGCAAAATTATGCTTTAGATAGCTATAAAAGGTCATTTTTGCTTTAAACTACAAAGGATGAATAGGGGCATATGACACACATAATAAAGGCAGAGGTAGGTTTAAAATGCCCTCAGGCTACTCTGAGGTCAGCTGCTAGCATACAAGAAAAGACACATTTTGCCCCTCTGTTTTTTTTGCCACCCAAAAATGTTGAGTAGCAAGCTGGGATCTGTGTGCAAGGAAGGTCACTCAATCTCTATCTTAAAACATGTCACATTTTTCTCTATCATTTTCATAAGGGATACTGAACTCTCAAGCCTAATAATTAAATAATTGACTCCAAACTAAAACCCCCTCCTTCCTGGCTGAAAATTGGAGAAGGCTGTAGCTTGTCATGCTGAAGAAAACACTTCTTGTGCTCTGCCATATGATGAGAAATTTCTCATTATCAGGCATCTAGATGATCAGCAAAAATTATGTGTGTTCCTCTCTGGACAGAAGGATTTCTGCAAGAGATACTGAAAACAAGCACAACTTGCTTTCCCTGCAGTGGTGCCAGTGCAGCAGCACTGGGCTGAGTAACTGGGTTTCTTTTGGATTGTGGGTTTAGCCTCTGCTGGGCTTTTTGGTCAGGGCTTGGTTTGAAAACTGCCAAGCACTCCCCGTGAATTTTGAAGGGGAAATGAAGCGGGAAATGGGCCATTTCTCATTTAGAGCTGGCACGGGACCAAACCAATGGGAGCAGATGAGATTTCCAATAAAGCCTTCCTGAAAGGCAAAGGAGGGTAGAGACAAGATGCTGGTTGTAATCTGGCTCCAGCCATCTGCTCCAGAAGCACTGGGAGTGCAGGGCAGGGGATAACTAGCACCTTGTTGATAAAAGTGACATGGAAACTTCAGCTCAAATTTGGTCATCAGGTGGCTTTTGCATCTGCCAGAACATCTCTTCTGCTATTAGAGACAGATTAAGGAAGAAATATGGAACAAGAAGGTCAAAACCTTACCTGTAGCTCCATCCCTCTAAGGTTTATTTGAAGCTTTGTACTTGTTTCTGTACTGAAGGAGCAAAATTAGAGTCTTACTCTTTCTTTGCAAAGTAATGCAACGTTTTAGTTGATTTTCCCCTTTTCCTCAAGTAGGTAATTTATCTTGGTGGGACTTGTTTAAAGTTTATTAAATCCTATTGGCAAATCTAAATTTTAGACATGAGATATGTATGCACATTTAAAGCATTTGGAGCAGAAACTCAATGCATTTTCTGATTATTCCTGAGCTTTGTACTCCAATCTGTAATCACTAGGAAGCAAATTGTCCATAGCTCCATCCCACATAATATAGAGGATATTAATGGGAACCAGGTATCCTCCTTCAAAGAACAAGACCATCAAGGACCATATCTGTTTCTCAGATTCTAGAAAACACTTCCCAGGTTTAATGATCACTCAAAGGGGGGAAAAAAGTCTGGACAATAAATTCAGGAGCTAGCTCAGTTAGAGGTACAAGCACATTCCCTGGCTGAAATTCCTCTTATTGAAGCCTGATAGTCTGTGCTGTATCATACCAGGCACACTGGTTTCCAGCTGCCAACATGAGGGCACGCTGGCAAACAGCCGACCCAGCTGCTGTGGTGACAGTGCCATTGTACACGTTTATTTTTTATGCTCAGCGTGCATTGAGAGCGATCCCTTTGTTCCATATGGCTTCCATATAGTGACACTGCATCCTGTGTAGGAGAGGTCAAGGAGTGGATTATCAGCAAGTGTTTCAAGTCAAGAATGAAGGGAGCTGGCAGGGCAATTCCACACAAAGCCTGTTCTGTGCTTCCCATCGGTGTGGTGACCCCGGGTTTCGGTGTCTGTGTGTTCCCCCCGCTCCCTCCATGTGCTGAGCACAGCACCGGCCAGCATTTTAGCACAGCATTTCCCTGAAGGTTCTTAGAGGCAGAAAGAGAACAAAAGCAACCCTGAAAGGCTGGCTGAAATGTTTGGTTATACATGGGAAGGCCAGGAGCAGGGAGGGAGCAGTGCAGGGAAGGATATGCTCCCATCCCTATCTCCATCTCCATCTCCATCTCCATCCTCACCCCACCCTGCTCTCCCACTGCCCAGCACCCTTGGAGCAGGCACATTTGCTCACTTACAGTCAGCTGTGGCCTCCCCAGTTAGCCAGGACTGATGATAATAAGTGATGGAAAGGGGCTCAGTACTCCTGGGTAGATCCCATCTGCCCCACAGACCTGAGTGTGTCTCAGTGGTGTAGGAGGCCACTGCCCATTTCCTATGCTGGTAGGTATGCAAAATTCATAACTTCATTTTAATAACTCCTGACCTGCAAGACCCCAGTGATTGTAAACCTCACAGAATTATTACTGGCCAAGTAAAAATTATATTCCATTTGAACATTCCTCATATAATATCCCCAGTGCAGTCAGCACTGAAAGAAAAACAGTGTTGCCAGGGCTGTTTCTCTGGTACCTAATGAGTTAGCTTTGGCTGGGGATCAGGAGCTTTTGGCTGCTGTAGGTTACATTGACCACTCAGAGGCTTTAGATATTCTGGACTGTACCTTGTTGTTTAATGATATAAAATTAAATTGGGGCTGAGGGGAGGGTAGTCAGCTGGTTACACTGATGTTGGAGAAAGTGCATGCAAATCCTGTGCTCAGCCTGCCTCAGCAGGAGCAATGCCAGAGGGGAACTGGGCTGGAGTGGGACTGGGGAGAGAGGACAACAGCCAAGGGGCAAGGACTGAGCCTTGGCGAGGCCCAGGGTGCTGGGAGCTTCAGGGATTCCTGTGAGGAAATGCCTCTTGACCCTCTTCACCCTCACATCATCTACTGATAGGGAAAATAATTTCTTCTTCAGTCTGAAGTCCTCTGGAGTTTGTAAAAAAGGATTTACAAAGACACATCACCTCTTTCATGGGAAACTGAGGGGAATGGGTGGGGAGGGGCTGTTGCACTCCTCCTGCTTAAGCACTGCTCAGGGGTGGAGGTTGGCTACCCCTCTCAAAGGAGAGATTTCAGACTGGGACTAGTCTGGGAGTGATCCAGAGAACAGGGAATATGTAATCACTGCCATGAAAAGAGAGGCTAAACAGAAACACAGGGGTTGGTAAAACTGTATCTGGGCATGTTGAGTAAGGAGTGATTTGTCCTTTCTGTCCTCAGGCAAAAGGAGGGAGTGCTCAGGGAAATGACAGGGCAACCACTCCTGAACAAATAAAAGTGCAAGGAAGTCCTGGAAGCAGTCCTGGAGCTTGTCTGGTTGGTGGAAAACATGCTGCCCCGACCTGGAACCTCAGATTTGGGAGTCCCTACGTGCCAGCAGGGAAGAACAGGAGAACCATCACACTGTATTCATAATTTCTTTTTCCTCCAGACACTGTCAGCTGGTTCATCTTTGTGTGACCCATTACAGACATTCTTGCATACTTCTGATTTTTTTTTTTATTTTGCAGTTATTTCTTTGTTCACCCATGAAAACAGATTATCATTCTCTTTAATTTTATGTGTCAGAAGGAACAGATGCCAGCAGTGAAAACAAATCCAAAGAGTTCTTCCCTTATGCTCTATTTACACTGGATCATCTTCTGTCGGATTTGATTTCAGCATCAATATTTTTCCTTTTTTACCCTCGTGCCATGCAAAAAACCAGAGATACTAAAAGAGATGGCATGATTATGTTCCGGTAAATAATATTATGTTAACTCTGCTGTGTAGAACAAATAATTTATTTGAGTTAAAAAGAAATATTATTGAGCATTTTTGCCTGGCAAATCTAAAGCTCATTTAGAATAATGAAACCCACTTTTCAGCTGAATACCCTGGAGTGTTTAATATTTCAGTTTTAATAGTGTGGCAAATGGATCTAGAAACTGTGGATATTTGGTGCCCAGGTGCAACAGAAAATCCTGCTAGTGGACTGTGCCTTTCCAAGAGCCTTCCATATCCAGCCTGGCAAGCGAATTAAGTGTAGAGGAAAAATGTCTTTCCCCCCTTCCTGTACCTTCTTTGTTAGATTCTTTTTAAGGAATTGCAGGAAAATGCTTTGCAAGTAGCATTTCACTCTGTTGCTGAAATATATCCAGTTCTTCTACCCCAAGAGTGTCAGCTCCTTTCCTGTGGACAGTGACATGCTGAGCTGCCTGAGGTCTGTCCCCTGTCAGAATACAGAGAACCAGCTCATCCCCTCAAATTAAAAGGAAAGGTTGGGAACCTTACATTGCATGGGAGATTTGTGCCTTATCACTGTGCAAATGCATGAAAGCAAACACTTAGGAGATGTCAGTCCTGTACAAAGTATTTGATTTGCCTAATTTAAGCAAAGACCTTAGAGATTTGATTTAGACTTCCTGGGTGAGACTCTTCATGGATTTTTGTTGGGAGATTCATGGGCAGTGGAAGCTGGAAGCACATTAAATGAGGTACAACTCATCTATCACTGGCCAATAAATGTTGCCCAGCTCATTTCTGTTTGCAACCTCATAACTTCTGTTTTGCCAAAGCACATCTTCCAGGAAGACATCCTGCCTTCATCTCAAGACCTCAAGAGATACAAAATCCAATTCTGCTTTTATAATGTGTTAATGACCCCCATCACTCAGCCCCACTGCCGGGGTTCCACTTCCATTTAGCTGACATGCAAACAGCCATTAGGGCTTCTTAGAGCATTGGAAGTGCTGGGAGTTTGCTCTGGACTCCTTTGGGCTGGACTCACATTTTCATAAAAGCATTGCCAGTGTTTTTGCATCTTTCATTTGTGACTTTTCTCTGTGTGACCCTAAAATGTTTACAAACTTCCAAAGAATGATGAAGATCTGCTGTTTTTTTCTGGGAATGCAGGATAAGTTACTTTAGTTCAGACATACACTTTTTTTCTTAGTCATGGTATAATAACATCATTAAAATTTCTAAATTTTTCTGCATCAGCATACTAGAACCTGCATAATCTGAATCTGATTCTTGTTATTTATGGCTGTTTATTGTTTAACCTAAAAATGCCGTGAGGATTCTGGTAATTCTCTCACTTGTTGATTCCAAAAGAACTTGATGCTTGTTTGTTATCTAACACTGTGATTGTAAAATATTAGAATAAAATGGGAGCAATTTATTGTCCAGATCAAATTTTCTCTCAGCAGGATTAAAACTGCCACAGCAATAAAGAGTTTACAAACTCACTAAAGAACTGTAATAACTTCCCTTCTCGCTGCCGGGTCAAGGAAAGGTAATACATGTTTCCAATCAGCTTTGAATTGAACTCAAATTGTAGGGTTTATTTCACTTTAATCCATATGTGAGTTCACGTTAAAGGTAAGAGAAATCACAGGACTGCAAATGTGGAGTAGAACTAATTAAATGCTGCAGCTCCTTTTGGAAGAAGCCCTGGCTCTGTGTGAAGGCTTCCAGGGTGCTCCTGAGGGCAAAACCAACTGGGAAGTGGCTCAGAGGGTGCAGCAAGGACAACAGCACAAGAACTTACAGGGACCAAGTACATTGAGAAATATCTTGCAACACTTGGGAAATATTCCATTTTGCTGTGCTGTAAATGCCTGCCCTTGCCCCTCCCCTCCAAGCTTTCTCCTTTCCTCCCTGCCCCAGAAAAAAGCAACTACAGCTCCTCACGCACTGGGACTCAGCAAAAACACAGCACCATCTCAGCTCAGACCCAGATGAGACCTTTCTCCAAGCCAGTCACCACTGCAAATGCTGTTTTTAGACATGATAAACGTTTATTAGTATTCCTTCTCTGTTTCCCACTTACTGTGGGAATTAGACTTGAAATTTTTTTTTTTTTTTGTGCTCTGTCCAATCTCATTTGAAATGTCTTCTGGAAAAGAGTTTCAAATAAGTGGGAGAGACTGTTCATGTGCTTACAGTTAAAGTCTTCATTTCACTGCCTTGCAGAACTGGGACTGAGCTCTGGCCACTTTGCAGGATCAGGTGCACTAAGCCCTTGCTTATCCTTTTGGCAGGCCTTGTTTAGAGACACTGTGCAAACCTCTGCCCCTGGCTGCATGCACCTGGGAGGAGATTCAGCTTGAAGCCATAAATGCTTATGGGTTAGGGGTTTTTTCTTTTCTTCCACATCTGAGATGAACTCTTGGAGCATCTCAATTATGGCAGCAGTGTTCAGTGTAAGTCAACCCAGAACAGGTTGCCCAGGGAGGTGACAGATGCCACATACCTGGGAACATTCCAGGTCAGTTTGGATGGGGCTCTGAGCAACCTGATGTAGTTGAAGGCTCACTGCAGGACTCCTGGGCTAGATGACCTTTAAAGGTCCCTTCAAACCCAAACTATTTTATGAGCCTATAATGACTCTTGTGGCTCACTCAAAATCTTCACATCACTGAGGACACATTAGATATGGGATCTGGGCATGAGAGATGGCAGGTTACTGCAGAGCAGGAGACACAGTTTTGGTTCTGCATGTGGGCACAAAACCATGTCCTTATCATTGTGCCAAGCTGATCAGCAAGGTACAAACCTCAGGAAAATGAGTTTTGTATGTATTTTGTTGAATGATGGATTTCAGTCACTATGAATGGTTTGAAAAGTCGAATGTTCACCAAAGCACCCAACAGAAAGAGCTCTCTCAGTGCTCTGGGTTCAGGTTGTTGATGCTTCTGCCTGGAGTCTCTGCACCCAGGGAAACAAAATTTTCTTCCCATGTGAATATGGCAGTGAAAGGGTTTTCTGTCTAAAAATGAATTCTGTTTCACAATGAATTGCATGACAGGTGTGAGGTTCTGGAAAAGCAAGCCCTTCTCAATAACTAAATGTGACATTTTAAGAATATGAATTTTAAAATATTGCACCATGCATTCATTTTACCTCGTGCAATAAAATAAAAGTCTCCCTTAAACAATTTTATTATTCCTAAACTTCCCAAAGAATATCAGTGAAAATGCAAGTCATTTAAGCATTAAATGCCAGATTTAGTGTCTCCTGAAGGATTTCTTCATGGCTTCAACAGGCCTCAGATCAGGGTCTGCAACATCATCTACTGGGATGCCAATGGCAACTGGCCTTTCTAGGTAGGCTTGGGGCTTCACGTCCTGCAAAAACTCATCCACTCAACCAAGAAGTGCTTCAGACTTTGTTGAGAAGAGCTGGGTTTGTGCCAAGGAGTTCTCCAGTTTGTCATAACCATTTTAATAGCAAATTCTCATTTTCCTGTATTCTTTTGCTCACATCCTTGCAAGAGTACTTGAAAGTTGTTTGTCCTCAAGGGCACAGATCTATGAAGAGGCTGTTTTCATAGACGTGCCCAAAAGCCTTTCCCAATTCTCATCCTAGCTACTTAATTTTCCCTCTTTAGAGGAATGTCCTTGGCTACTCCAAGGTTCTGTTTCCTGAAGTTTCCTTGTTTGCCAACTCAGAGGCTGAAGTGCTCAGTTCTCAGTGCTTAGAGGTGATTTCAAAGCAGTTCACTGCGATTTTCTTCTTATATAAACACTTCAAAATTACTTCAGCAAACTGAAATACTTGTACATCAGCAAAACAACTTTTGATGATGATGATCTTGTGTTCTGTGCATCCAAGTACCTTTGACTCAGATGGTGTTCTTTTATATAACAATCTTTCCTCTTAATAACTTCCTGACTGCAAATTCAAGTTTTCTTTTGGGCAAATTTGGAGATATGAGCACAGTCTGTTTTTCTCTGTTAGCACTTAACTGTTTTAAAACAATTATTTTCTTATGACCTCCCATCTCAGGCCTGGTGAGTTTTTCACATTGCTTTGGTTTGTGGAATTGTCCACTCATGGAAACAAAGCTAGTTCAAGCTTGCTAGTCTAGCTTTTATTATTACATACAATTTTTGGTTTTTTGCTTCAGCCACCTCTCTTTAGCTGCTTTGATTTACCAGCCCAGGATTGAGGCAAATCAGTTCCAGGTTTGAAGCAAGAAGACTCTTTTGTGAAAACATCCATAACTACATCCATCCTACTTGGACTCCATAATGTGCAGTTGACCACCTCATTGCAACCCCAGTCTCTCTCTTTATGCTGGTGACTGTCCTTGGTCACATTTCTGAGGTCAAACACCAGGAAAAGGTTAATATTGAAAAATACAAGGCAAGAAGGTTGACTCCATATCATTCTGCCTGAATCTGTATGTGCTCTTGCAATGAACAGATCATTAACTTTTGCAATGCAGCTGCTGAGAGATGTCTTGAAATACTTCAGCTCTCCAGTCAGGGTGATAGCAGCTCATTAAAGCACAGTATCTGAGCCCTCTGTTCAAAGAGGATTTGGAGATCACTGCTGTTTCTCCCTTCTGTTACCACAGAACCAGGAAGGAAATAGAGCTCGGCTGATATTTTATGTCCTTGTGCAGAATGTGGTGACCTCAGAGCTGAGGTATTTGCACAGATATCCCTGTCCTTTAAAAAAGCAATCAAGGGTTCACTACCCAACACAGGAACCTCAGTGCCCATTGGGTTAAACCTGACATGGACTTACTTCTGGGAGCTGCATTAGCAAGATTAATCTGTAAGAGATATCTGATATTCTGTAACGAACTGAGATTTACATTTAAACTAGAAAAATCCATCCTTTTTCTTCCTTCTGCCCCACCACTGCTGCACCTGAGGTGCTGCTCCTGAACAAATCTTTTCACATCAGACTCCACATCCAGCAAAGCCACATGAAGACCTGATGAAAGTCTACTTTATGAGCTGATTATAAGTTTTGTCATTCCTCTGAGCTGAAGATGTTCGTATTTTTGGCATATGTTTAATCCAAGAATCTTTGCAGATGAGAGTTAGATGCTGATGCCTGTGGTCCTTGCTCCTGAGCTGCTCCATTGCTCTTGTCAGTGGTCCCACATTTGTGCATGCAGTGGCTTTTCCCTGTTACTGGGTATGAGCAACATGCAGATGGTGGTTTTAGAGGAGATTTGCCTGGTGATCATGATGAGTTCCTGGAGGCAAAACCCAAGAGGAAAATCCAGCTATTCTATGAAGAAATATGTCAGGACTGTGTATGTGTCCAGTGAGTCAAATAAAGACAGTGAACATGTTTCCCTGGGGCATCTGAAGGAGAGGAATTCAGCCTTCTCCCTTCCTCACTCCTTCCTTCTCAGGAGTGTGTGAATTACCTGGGATGCAGCAGGTGCATCTTGGACACAGCTCCCAGTTGCCAGCACTCAGGGATGTGAGTGTGCTTGTTTGTCTCCAAGGTGTCCATGCTGCAGCTCCTGGGGAATGAACAGCCCAGGGAGCAAGGGGAGCCCTCACAGCCTGCAGCTTCCCCCCCTCCTTAAGCTGAATTTCATGCAGAGCCCTGAGATCAGCACAGCTGCCATTAGGTTTCTGTGTGAAATTCCAGGTCTGGAGCAGAGCTTGGAAAGCTTTAACCATTTTGTGACCTGGCTAATAAAGAGAGGGAGGGGAAGAGGGAGCTCCTCCCTCCAGGGACCCACAGCAGCAGAGGCCATTGGAGGGGCTCAGGCCAAACTCTGTGGTGACTGGGGGAGAAGGTGAGAGGGCATCCTGATCACAGCCCTGCTTTCTGAAATGTGCTTCCTCTCATTTGCTCCATCAGGTCTGTAAAACTCGCAGGCAAGCTGCAAGGACCATCTGTTTTCCAGGGACTTCAGGGACGAGTGGAGCAGGGAGGAGGAGGTGGCTTAAGGGGTAATTGAAGGTCTTGCAAGTGCCTCTGGCTTTCTTTGAGGGAAGAGTGGTTTTAGGTAGGCTCTTGTCTACAGCTCCAGATTATAAGTGATGTGATATATTTTAAAGCATGGTGGGGTGGTCGGATGACTTGGTAAGACCTGACGAGGCTCATTTCACAGGCCATGCAAGGATGTGCTGCTGCTGCTGCAACACAGGTCAGTCAGAAACAAGGAGGGACAGAATAGCCAGGAGAACAGCACAAGGCTTGGCTGGGCACCAGGGAACTTGCCTTGAGTTGGACTTTTGCCTTAAACAGGATTTTTTTCTGATTTAGACTCCCTCCTTTTCATGTTCCCAGGCTGATGTGGTTAGAAGGAAGCATAGCAAAACCAGTCTAAAAGCAGAAAAGGTGACACAGTGCTGAACTGAGGGCTTGTCATGGACAGAGGGAACCTAAATGCCAAAGAAATTATGATTTCAGAGATTTACTTTTTTCTATGTAGTCTGTTGCCTCCAAAGACAGCAGAGGAGCAGAATCTCTGTTTGATGAGACTATTGCCTTACAGAAGGTTGAAAACATATATTGCATTAATTTTCATTGCATTTTGTCTGAAGTGACTTGAAATATGTTTCTGTAAACAGCCAAGCTCATTCTTAACCATCACTGCTACACATTCAGCAAGAATTTATAGGCAGTGCTAGAAGTATTCATATCCTTGCCTGTTGTTTGTACTGAAAGCCTCTGTCCTGGAAGAAAGATTGCACTTCCTAATGCTCATCCACAGCACTGTGAATCAGGAGCTGGGATGAGCACACATGCATCCTCTCCTGCACTGACCATGAGGGTCTAGGAACGTTTCTTTTTATGGGAAAGAGCTACTTCTCCTGTCTTGGTCCCTCAATCCACTGGAATAAATCTGCTTTGGTCCCTAGGTGGAAAGACCTGCAGAGGGGAGCAGATGTCCACCCTGGATGGTTGTTTCCAGAGTTAGAATAGTCCTAGGCAGAGGCAGCAATCATGGGCCATGCACTGAATTGTGTCCCTGCCAGAAACAGGCTGTGGCCACGTCAATGGGCTCCCTGCAGACATCCTGCATCCTGCATGTGGTGCTGAGGGCTGGGAGCAGCTGGGGACCTGCTTTTGGTGGGCTTTGCAGCCCTCCTGGCATCCTGCTGGAGAGTGGGGAGAAGCTCTCAGCAGGGCCTGGAGTCTCCTGTGCAGCCCAACCCTGTGCTTGTGCTGCCTGTTCTTCGTTTCCTGCAGTACCTCCCGTGCCTGGGACACAAAATGTAGCTGACAAGCTGATTGAAGATCACAGCTAATGAAGCAAACTGTGGGTCAGCTGAGGAGATCCAGCCTGCAAAGGGAACATCAAAGACGTGGTTCTCATAATTTTTATTCAATTGCACTGGGCAGACAGAGGGCAAATCTGCTCTCAAGGAAACTGGAGCAGCTCCTCAGAAGTCTGCTCATTCCAAGTTTACCTTGATGAATTTGAGAGCCAAAACTGCCCTGAAGTATCTATAAAAATTTATTAAAGCTTTGGGACAGATTGTGCTTTTCTTGAATATGTGGAGGGGAGGGAAAAGGAATTTCCCTCCCTTAAAGAACTTAAGCACAGTGTAGGGGAACAAAGAAAGACAACAAAGTGATGGAGATGACAAATAATTCCTCTGATGCTGCCTGGCCTTTTGACTGATCTTTGGCTATCCCAATGTCCTGACAGTAAAATTACAGCAGCTCTGCACTTTTTTTTCCCTGTTCCTAATGGAAACACCCTGGGGACAGTAATGGCTTTCTCCAAACCAGTGTGTTAAACAGCTGTGTTCTCTGGGTCATGTCTGGAGGCTCCTGCATGGGAGGTGTGGGGTGTCAGCCTGCAGCACCCTCAGGTGCTGCACTGCCATCCACTTGGCTCCACAAATGCTTCAGGCATTCATTCCATTTCTGTGTGGTGAGTTTTGAAATTCTTGAGGATAAGCTGAGCTGTGAGACTGCAAGAAAACATTATCTATCCACACAGGAAAGCCACAGAGGGGCCTGCACACTCTGCTTGGAGCTGGTGCACGGTGTTTGATTAAAAATAGGGACTGAGTTAGTTTTGCTAAGAGATTTAACATCTTCTGTACGTTGCTGATTTAGTTCCCAAGGATTAAGATAACACATGCTACTCTCCTACTTCATGGTAATCCTTGCCCTTTGTTGTCAGAATACAAGCCAAAGGTGATATTTTACAAGGAATTGTTTGAATTTCTTTCCTCATCCTGATTACTTTTCTTCACTTTTTCCTTCATCAGCCATCCTTTGGGTATTAACCTTGTATTTATGCTCACATTAACCAAGGTCAGCATCAGAAAATGCTCTTGCTCTTGCTTTTGCTCAGCCACCTGGAGAAACAGAGGAGGGAGACAGTACCAGACACACACTAATTTCTACCATGTGTTTCCTGCCAGTACTGTCCTCGGCAGCTCAACCACATAAGTAACCCCAGGAATAATTGCTGTTTGAGCAGAGTCTGTGGATGTGCATGAGCCTGAGAAAGCTCTGCCATGGAGTGAGTGTCCTGCTGAACCTCAGCAGGCTGAGGGCAGGAAGGAAGCAGACTTGGTACAGATGTCACAGTAACTGGTGATGTGCAAAAGATTCAGTTTGGATTCATCTGAGCTACTTACATAAGTTGGTTGAATAATAAAAAGAAACAGCTGTAAATTGGGATGAATATTTCTATCTGGAATAACCTCTCAGGCTGGGCTTTCTGCTGTCCACTGCTATTCCAAAACACCCAGCAGCATCAGAAATGGTTTGGGTTGCTTCTGTGTTTTTTGTGGACACGTGAGGTTGGGCTTGTGGACTTTTGTCTCATGTTGTGCCCTGGGCTGGGCTGGAGCTGTGGTGTGTCCCTGGCTTGGAGCAGACATGAGTTTTGGTGCCAATGGCCTCATTCAGCTCAAGTGGTGAACACATCTGACCCTCAGTAGCTGCACAGAGTGCCCGAGGGTTTGGTGACCTGGAAAAGAGGCTGCTAAGGAATGAGACAATTTTGTGACTATTTATTTAACTTTTGTCTGCAAGTGGATAAATGATACTGCATCTAAGACAGCCACTTATGTCTGACACCTCTGCATGTCTGTAATTTTCATTGCTATATGGCACAACCCAGCACTCAGATGGAGTGGAATTTTTCCAGAGTGTTTTGCTTTGGCCCATCTTTTTCTCTCACAGGAGCAGATGGGAATTTTGCTGTTCATTTCAGTGTGAAGAGAGTTGCAGTCTGAAAAACCCAGCAGTCTCCTGTGGCAGTTGGGTCATGACTTGTGATGGGAGCTGTTTTGTGCCTGTCCAGGGAGGGACATCTTTAAGGATGAGCCCAGTTCAAACTCACTGTGAGTCCCAATGACTTCAGAGATGGACCTGGCCAGGAGCACTCCTCATAGCTGAGACCATATTCCTCATAATTTTGGAACGAATAATGCTGTGGAAACTTTTTGCCATTTGAAAATTAAGACAGAGCAGCCCAAATCAGCCCCTGATTTCTCATGGAAATGAGTTTCCTAACGCTCGTGTCCTTCCCTGTGCCTGCCCTCTCCTACTTCTATTGCTCTCCTGTAACTTCTGAATCTGCTGATCAATTTTATACAAATTGAGCAAACAATAAGAAAGCTCTGAAATGTTAAATGTTTGTGAGGTCTATTTATGCTGGCTGAGAAACACTACAGCACCAGCTTGCACAGATGATGCTCTGGAGTCTCCATATGTGATCAAGCACAGAAAAGACTCTTCCTGCTTTACCTTTAAAATCAATCACCAGAGAAAAAGTGGAGAGATCCAGGCTTTATTAGTTTTGCTTTTCACAGACTAAATCACTGTGTTAGAACTCATGGAGAAGTTAATATTCTCACTTCTAGCTTTCTACAGAGGTGAGGGGAAGGTGTTTAGCAGTGGGAATCTAGTTTCTTCTAAAGGCTCTGCCAGATTCCTGGTCTGTAATGCCAGAACCTTTTCCTATGCCAAGCTAGGAAGCTGATGCTTTTGGATGCATCCTTTGCAGCAACAGCAACTCCCCATGCAAGGGATGCAGCTCCTGGTGAGCCACTGCCTGTCCCCATGGCTCCCTCTGGAAACTTACTGTGAGGACAAGGAAAACCAAGGGCTGAACTTCTGGAGCTCTGTAGGGGGAACCAGCCTTGCCAGCTTTTCCATTATGCTATTTGTTACATCGTCTCTTATTTCAGTGGATGTGAATCCTTAAAGGTAAAAGGATCCTGTTGGAAATGTGGTATTGGAGGGAAGCCCTTTCCCACCCAGCTCTGCTTACCAGGCCTGGGAGCAGAAGGGATCACAATTCACTTCTGACTCTGTTTTTTCCATGCAGTAATTCCCAGAGAAATATCCCTTCTTTAAGCTGTCTTTCTTGCTTTTGGAATTTCACTCCTCCTTGCCTCACTGCTGGGACTATGAAACCAGTTTGTGGCTTTTCATTTTCCTAAGTTGAGTTTCAGCCAGTGCTGCTCATGGGGCTTTCCAAAGGTAGCCGAGGTGTGAGTTCTGCTGCAGCTCCATCCCAGCTGCCATAACACCATTCCTTCCCCTGTCACTCCCTTTTTCTGGAGTTGGGTGTTTGCAGGACTGAAGGAATGAGAGACACAGACTGGGAGGAGACCTCAAGCCCATCAGGTCTGGTCACACTTTCCATCAGCTGGCTGTGCTTGCCCAACCAGTCTGGCTCCCAGAAGAGCTTTTTCTCCCTGTTTCAATAACCTGAGAGCTGCAGCCGTTTCCTTTGGTTTTGTTGGAATTATTGTATGTGCTGGATGCCTCACAGGTGTGTAACAATCCTTAAAGGGCAGTTGTACAGTTGCCTTCACCAGCAGATCTCCATGTGCTTTGCAAAAGGGTTGATATCAGTGCTCTGGTGGGGAAACTGAGGCATGGAGCAGGTCTGTGTTCAAAAAACATGTAGATGTGGCACCTGGGGACATGGTTTAGTGGTGGGTGTGGGAGTGCTGGTTAAAGGCTGGACTCAATGATCTCAGAGGTCTCTTCTGACCTAGCCTGATTTTGTGATTCTAGGCAGAGGCTGGCCTGGGAAAAGAAGCACGGCCTCCTGCACGCTGATGGCAAACCTCTCTCGAGCCACACTGCCTGGAGTGCATCAATGTTCCCTGCTGGAATTCACAAGCCTCCTATGTGTGGGGGCATGGAATTGGCAAGGCTGGCTCTTGAATCACCTTGTACCCAGAAATCCTTGGCCACTTTTTAAATGCTGTCTGTCAGTTATTCTTTATGGGCCACCAAGCAGGGTTTTCTCATCTTGGGTCAATTCTTAATTGATAAGGTTTAACAGGAGCTGGGGTGTCAGCCAGAAATAAGGCTTTGCTTTCAGCAGGAGCAGATGCCCCATCCATGACTGCAGTGACAGGGACACACAGGACTGGCACAGTCTGGGATGGTGGTGAGAGGCTGGGCAAAGGCAGCAAAATACAGCCAAAATCCTTGCTCTTTTCACCTGCAGGACTATTAAGGCACAGCCTGAGCCTGGGTTGTGCTGCTCACTGACCCAGGGAAGGGCTGATACCACTACACAGCTGCACATTCCTCTCATGGGGTTGAGTCAGGATTTTAAAGCCCTCATTTCAAGCTATATTGAAACCTACAGTTACTCTTTTATATCCCAGCAACCATCTGTGATACAGAAACATCATTTATCACTTCCACAGTGCTCTGGTTCTGCATAAACCCCCAGCACTTCAGCTGAGCCCATTTCTGAGGAACAGGTTGCCCAGTCCAGGCTGCCCCTGTGATGGCTCCTGGGGCAGCCCCAGCTCTGTGTGTCTCCACTCTTGAACACTGGGGTTTTGTTCTATTTTAATTCCTCCTCTGACTCAGCCTTTCCAAATCTTCCTTTCTACTGCACTGTGAATGGGAGAGATGATTGCATTTTACTCTAGTTCTCTTTTCATGTTGCAGCCTGTTTTCATAACCAAATAAAATATCTGCTGACATGAGCATCTTCTTCAGGAGCACTGTGCTGTGTCTCCTTGGTGATACCCATGGGCCTTTCTCTAGGTGTGGGCATACAGCTTTGTCATCCTGGCTTTTGTCTCACCTCCTCAGGCTGACCCCAGTAATGAGAAGTTAATTATTCCCAGAGGCAAAATGAGGGGTCAAAAGCTGCTGCTGCTGCTCCCCCCAGGTGTGACATGGCCATGTCTGTCACCCCACAGCCACCACGGGGCAATGCCAGCAGAGGCAGATCTGTGGTGGTGCTGCTGGGGCTGCTGTCATTTGGTTTTCCTAAAAGAAATATATATATGTGTGTGTATATAGGTGCATGTATTTGTATTGCTCAGTGTTCACCCAGGAGCAGGGAGATTTCCACTGCTGGAAATTCAGCTCACGCACTCCCCATTGCAGCAATCCAGTGCCGGTCACAGAAGAGCTGGGAGAGGAATGCTTCTTGCTAAAAATAAACACAGGAAGGCTGACTATCCAGACCTTTTTCTGCCTTTCATTGCCAGCTTAACAGGCTCCAGCTCACATGATCCTTTCCCCCAGGTGCTGGCAGCTGAGGGATGCTGCCCTCCGGCTCAGGTCGCTGCTTCCCATGCTGCTGCGCTGCCATCCCCTGCCATCCCTCTCTCCTCTGGTGGTCCCTGGCAGCAGGGAAGGATCCAAACGGCACTCCCAGTGCTGCTGCTCGATTCCCTGGGTGAATGGAGCCATGAGAGTGTGTGCCTGTGCTCTGTGCTGCACCCCAGGCCCCGGGATCAGGAGTGCTGAAGTGATGACACAAAACTGGCAGCTGAAATGTCCTCGCGCCGGAGGATCCAGGACCTCTGCTCTGTCTTTCTGCACAGCACAGGGATTTTCATTTCATTTTTTACTGTAACTACCTTCTATGGTCTATAAACTATATTGTTTTCATTTAATTCTGGGAACATAATGAATTTCTGTGGGCTTGTTTCCTGTTCAGTGTAATATCTTTGCTAGATGTGAGGTTTATTTCACAAGCTAGTTATAAATTCATTCAGACTCGCAATTGTTTCATCTTGGGAGCAATCAATAAAAAGAAACATGAGGGAGATTTTAGACCCTTCACATCCACTGAAATTCAGGGATGTAAATCTGTCGTCTGACTTTTTTTTTCCCTGAGTGCTGAGTAATGCTGGAAAAATGTTAAACCTCATACTAGTACCTCAGTGTGCCTGTGGAATGGCCAGAGTGTGAAATTCTCCCTTCTTTACCCCCAGAAGAGTCTTCAGCATAAAAAAGCTCATTGGGTGTTGTGTAGAGGCAATGAAAAGCTGCCAGAAATGGAGGGTGTAACAGTGTCAGGGGCTGTTCCTTGGACAGCCATCCTTCATGCCCTTGCCTCAGCTCAGTCTACTCTGCCTTGTCACACTATCAAGTGGATAATATCTATTTTTTCCTCAGTTTCCTGACAACTTAGGATAAAAGCTAACCTCCCTGGAGCTAATCTGCAGCTGGCCCTTCTGTGCCTCCTAGCAGCAATACCCAGACTAAAGCTAACATCTGGCTATCAGCAAATAGATTTAAAGCAGCAGATATATATTTAATTTTCTAGATTTATCTCCTTTATTTTTTTGCCAATAGTGAGAACCTGAGGAGCTGCTGATCACTCTTTTGAAAAGCTTGCCAAAAAAAAAGCCTAATTTCTCTTCTCACTTGTGCAGACCAGTTGCAGATTGCTGGTGGTGTCAGTCTGACCTAAATAAAAGCAAAATCAGGCACAGGCTTCCGAGGTCACCAAGAGCCACCTGGGAGACTCCCCAGCATCCTGGTGTTTTTAGACTCAGCCTGCTCAGCCTGGGGATGCTGCTTGTGCTGTCAGGTGCTGTTCAAGGGGGAATAAAATTATTGTAATCTAGCCCATTTCTCTTATGGCCATGCATACCATTGGTTTTCTCCTCAATATTGTTTCTGAAGCAGCTCAGAGCCCTTTCATCCATGCAAATGTGTCTTTCTTACATGTCAGTGAGCTGGGCTGGTGCTTGGGTACAACCATCTGGAGGCAGGACCTGAGGGGCAGCAGAAGCAGCCCCACAAATGCCCTGCAGGTTTGCAGCACCCATTCAGTGCCCACAGGCTCTCCTTGCTGCCACAGGACCCACTGTGGTGCTGAGAGTTCCATTCTTCTTGTTGCATTCACACAGAGCTGCTGATAAATCAGAATTGCATTGAGCCTAGGCTGAATTTTATTTTGTTTGAAGGCCAGACTCCAGAAAGTGCTTCTTGGGTTTTTTTTTGCCTGGAGATTTTTTTGCTCTGGATTTGAGAAAAGCATGGAAACAGCACCAGCAGCCTGAGAAGTCCCTGTTCCCACTCTCTTGAGATGTGATGACTTTGAGCGCTCTTCATCCATTCCAGTGCAGACTGAGCTAAACTCACCTTTATTGATGCAGACAATTAAGTGGCTGAGGAATTAATTTACAAGAGCAAATTCTGCATCTAGTGTATTTCCAGCCCTGAGATGCTTTAATAATAAACCAGGTCTTGCCACTGAATTCAGGGATAATTTAGGACCTGGTGTTATTAATTAAAAGTAGAAAAGTCTTTTAGCAGCAGATGAATGAATTTGTATTCATTTTGTACATTTTTGCTGCCTACTTCTCAGCCCTAAGGCTTAATGACGGAGCAGCGATCTAAAGTCACAAGCACCAGGTGAAATGTGGATGTTCGGGGTTCAGTGTCTAAAATTTCCCAGCTCAGTTGTGTGGACAGCCTTTGGAGGTTCAGCTGAAATACAAAAAGAAAGGCCAGAGGTAATAGGGCACAACATTTAGCATTGGCTTTCCCCCTCCATGGTCCCTCCTTCAGTGAGGTGATGGGTGGGCTGAGGCAGGGCAAGGCCCAGTGTGGGGTTCTGAGATAGTGGAATGGGTGCAAGGGGAAAATGAACATGGAGCTTCAGGCACAGGCTTTAACTGTCCTTGGCCTGCAGTGTGTGTTCTGCTCTGCTGGGGAATGAGGGGTGTCAGTGAGCCAGGCTGCTCCTGTGTGTGCAAACACATGGATTTACACCTCTTGTCTGGAGAGCTGTGGAGCAGACAGCCCCACAGGATGAAGGTCCAGAGTAATTGGGAGTGAGCCTGGGTGAGCACAGATGTGGAATTTAATTATTTTTTTCTTCTTGTTTGAAGACCTTGTGATGTCAAGGAGGAGGGAAAAACTGACAAGAGGCTCACCCCTGATTTTATTTGTGTAGAGGAGATGTCACAACACACAAACTGTCATGGAAACTCAGAGGAGCATGAGCAGAGCTGGGTCCTGGGCTGCATCCCAGCACCATCCCTGCAGTCACAAGGGGCTCCTGCTGGGGACCTGTCCTGCTGGGGATGGGCAGGTGAGGGGCTGCAGCCCCACTCATCCCACCCAGAAAAGGGGCCTCATACAGCTGCACACTCTCCCCTCGGTGCTGCTCTTGCCAGAGAGCTGATGGACTTTGCTGGTTTGCTTAAAAATCCCTGATTAACTGGAGGCAATGGGAATCTCATGTGCCAGGTCCACACAGGAGAATTTGTTCCATAGTAATTTGTGTTCAGATTAAAATCATCAAATACATGAATTCCTTCGTTATGGTGAATCCAAAGAAACCAAAAAGCAGTAAGGAAGCACATTTGGAGGACAATTCAAACCCACCTTCGTGCTCAGCTCTGGCTGTGCTGGCTCACCCTGCTCCATCTGCCAAAAAGGGTTAGAAATGCAGTGTGGATCCCAGGGCTTTGTTCTTCCCAGCAGTCGAGGAAAGTCCATGGAATAGATTTTAACCTGGTATTTTTCTGCTTCCATTTCCAGATCTGTTCAAGACACACAGGAGGGAAGGTACATGACAAAATCACTGTGGTAACAGACCTGAGGTGGGCTCAGTTGGATGTTTCAGTGGAAATTTGGGCTTGAATCCTTGTTTCCCAGTCTGATGTAAGCTTGTCTTCTGGCTGAGTTTTCTTCAGCATTTGCAGATGTTTGGGGTTTTTTTATCCTTTTTTCAAAATTTATTTTTGGCCTGCTTTGAGGGGGATTCTTTGTAACCTGAAATCCAAATCCCAGCCCACTGCTCTGTGGAGAGGCTCACACTTTGCAGTCCAGGGGAGCTGCTGCTCTGCATCACATCTCCTGCCCAGAGCCACCCACGGGCTGCTCCAGCACGAGCATTTAGAAAGAGTTTACTCACAGAAAAAGTTCTCCTCACCTGCAATAACTGGAGTTCAATTAATGCCCAGAAGTGCAAGGATGGGCACTTGCCCTTGCTGTGCCAATGGTGGGCCCTATCCTGTCCCACACACCAGGGTCATGTCTGACTCTACCAACATGGCAAATCCTCATCCCCTGGATGTATTTCATCCCCACTTTCATTTCTCACTATTTCTCATCCAATCCATTAATTTATTAATCTTCTTCATTCCCACTTCTCTTCTGCCTCCCCCCAGTATGTTTGTTTTATGCCCTGATGCCCCTGATCTGGTTGTGCAAATGACTCTTCAGTTTATAGCAGGTCCACAGTAAATCAAACCTCCAGGTGAGGACATGGAAGCTTTGTACAGCAGCAGGGAATTCGGGTCCCTTCTCCCTCTCTCAGTGTCTGCTTCATTTATATCTCCAAATTTGTGATCTTGCCTTGAAAAAATCCTTAAGGACTCATTACCTCTCCTGGATCTACTGTCAATAACACAGTTATAACCAGTTAATTAACTGGAAAGTCTAATTACTTAAAATTCAGTCCTTTCCTGGGATTTTGCTGTTGCAGGAGAATGCCAAATAATAACTATGCTTTTCAATATATCCTTGTTTTATTTTTCTTGGGGAACATACAAAAGTTATGTGTAAATATTTCTTTCTCCAGCAAGCTCACTTTATTATCCCTTTTCCTTTAGCTTTCATTAAAAACAGCTCCCGCCCCGTCTTTAGTTTGAACATATAAATAAATAATGCTTGATTCAAACAACCTCAGCCATAAAAACCTGCTTGAAAAGAAACTCAGGCAACTACCACATCTGGAATAATAGTCAACATATTTTAGAAAGAGACTTCATTTTTCTCACACAGGATACTAAATCATGATGGCTACATGTGCCAAAAATAACACAGTGGGATATGACTATGGGAGGACGTGAACCTATAATGAGGTTCAATAAAGTACTAATCTTATGGGGTAATGCAATCTGGTTTGCTTTTGCTTAAAGAAAAGCCTGTGTGTGTGTGTGTTCATGCACACTGGTGTGCCCACAGCATTGCTGCCTCCACACCTTCCAGGTTAGGGCCATGCACAGGGATGGGCAGCCCCAGGCTTGCTGAAAGGTTGGTGTTAGGGTTTCAGGGAGACACAGAGCCTAGAGCTCCAGGGACAATGGAGCTGGAAAAGGCATTACAAGGGCATCATGGCAGGGCCTCAGCATTGTTGACACTACACTTGGGCCTCTGGAGATGGGGATCTCAGCAATAGCACAAGATACCATGAGGGTTAAGGTTGGGGTTGAGACAGTCAAGGAGCCTCCTGCTCCAGGAACAGTGGGGCCAGGGCAATCCTGCCAGGGCAATCCTGGCAGGGCCCCAGCAGTGCTGTTCCTACATCTTTCTGATCTGGAAACCCATAATACTTGGTTTGGGTAAGGGCTAGGGTTGGGGTTAGGATTACAGTCTGGGTTAGGGTTGGGGTTGAGAGAGTCCAGGAGCCTACAGGTCCAGGAGCACTGGGGCTGGAAAAGGGCTGCCAGGGTGATGGCAGCAGGGCCACAACATTGCTGCTCCTCATCTCTGTGATGGGACCAGCCGTGGTCATGGGGAGCTCAGCCCCAATGTCAAGCTGCCTTTAGGCTTAAGGTTAGAGTTAGGTTTGAGAGTGTTTAATCCAGATTCTGGTGTCTTCTTTCAAACTCTTTTCACTGTTTAGCTATGCAAATAAATATTGCAAAGCACATTAGCTCTTTGCCAAATTACCTTCATTCCAAGTAGGATGATGGATTCCACCTGCCCTACCATTTCAGTGGAAAGAAATCCAATGGGACAATGGACTGTTGAGAGAGAGCAAGAGCTTTACCATCTCCAGAGATGCTCAGTAGTTCAGCACATCTTCTTCAGATTTATCATTATCCCTTTTCCTCTGGTTCATCTCCAATTAGAAGGGATCCCTTAATTCCAGGACTGGATTTTAAAATGAGCCCTGATCTTGGGGAGATAAAAGATGGGTCCCTTTGTACAGCTTGCAAATGGGACACAGATGAAGATGACAACAGGAATGAGAAATACAGGAGAAAACTAACCAAAGAACAACTCTGAATTACAGAAAACTCTTTCTAATGCTGAAAACCCATAGCCTGAAACTGCTAAAGGGAAAGGGAAAAAGTCCTATTCCTTCAGATGTTTTTTCTCTCTGTAGAGGAGGAAGACTGGCAGGTGTGGTTGTGTGCCCACTAAGAGGAGACATGGTTTTCCCCCTTTTTTCTGGAAACCCATTTTCCTGGTAATATCCTCCACCAGCTTCATCTCCACCATCCAGGGTCCAGCTGTGCCCTGGGCATCTCTGGCCTGGAAGGATGGTGCCAAGGTGGTTGCACACAAACCCAGGATGGAGGATCCCACCTTCTTCCCCTCCCCTTCCCTTGCAGTTCTTGCAATCCCAGTGGAGGAGGAACTTTACTTCTTTACTTCCAGCTGATGTGAAAACAATAAAATAGCTTGGTCAAGGCCCCAAATCTCTGGAGCCTCATTTTAATCCTACACCATTCTTCCTTCCTTTCTCCAACTTTATCTGCAGGAGACTGGTACAAATATATTCAGCACTTGAGTTTCTTGTGACACAAGAAAAGCATGACACATGGATACTTTGGCTCAGGAAATGCTGTCCTGGGTGGCTTTTATCAAACATAACATTTCCCCAGACCTCTTGATCACCAATACAGTGCCAGCCCCTCTGAGCACCCAATTTACTATGCTGTAAATAAATCTAACTTCAACCGATAGATTTTTTGCCATGTAATCAGTCTGCTTTCATAAAAATTCCCTTCTCTTGGCATTCATTCACATGTGCCTTACAAATGTGCACACTGTATGGAATCAGATGTATGGGAAATATATATTTTTTCCATATGGATCACAATATGCCATAAAAGGCTTTCTCCTGCCTCCCTCTCCCCTCCTCACAGTCTCTTGAGGGCATATATCATAACAATTGAAATCTGATGAGAAAATGAAAAAAATGCTTGGTGTTCATATCTTCCAAGTAGTTTTCCAGAGTCCTGCTGCTGAAAGGGACATAAATCATCAGCAGCACTCAAACAATGTTGTTACCTGAATGTACAAAACAAAACACAACTTGTTTCTTGCTACTGGAAAGAGGAAAGTACTGCAGAAAAGAAACCATAAAAAGCCTTCAAATTGTCAGTCAGGCTATATTTAGCTGGAGAAGTTATGTGTGCTGGAAGGGATGGTAGCCAAAAAAAGGGTGCAGCCCATTGCAGGCATCTACCTGGCATGAGGAAGGAAAGCTGGAACATTCCAGTGCTTTTCTAACCTGGATGATGTCCAAGCTGGTGCTTACCCAAATCAGCATCACTCAGCCCTGGATGGGCTTCCAGACATGCTGGTGCACGGGCACCATCCCGTGGGATAAAGCAGAGGTCAGAGCCCTCTTGGCAGCTGCAAAGGGCACACAAGGTGCTTGGTCTGCCTCCTGCTGTGGGATCCTCTCTGAACCCTGGAACTGAGGAGAGGGGACAGAGCAGCCAGCAGGATCCTTCTTCAGACTCATCAAACCTCCAAGGTGACAGCACTGAAGTTTTCCTGCAAGATCCTCCTGGCACTGGTCTGGTCTAACCTGTCCTCTTGCCAAAATAAAACTAGTAAACCCAGAAGAAACAAACCAGTAAGAAGTCTTTCACTAAGATTTCACTTTTTTTTTAATGTTATCTTCGTAATTGAAACATCTGAAAATGACAAACTGTCTCTGGATAGTTCTGCAGGCAGAAAAAAAAAGATGTTAACTGTTATGAAAACATCATCCAAATCATTCACTTCCTGCTCCAAATTTTGAAGTTATGCTATGAATCAAAAACCAAAATGTCTTGAAAATATCCATCATGTTACTGTGTTTGAGGAATACTTTCCCAGAAACTCACTCTGATCCAGGATATGCCATCAGCTGAAAAGAGGATAAAACCTGGGACTGAGTTATAGTTTGTGAGTGACAGCAGTGCACTCTGCTGCACCTCTGCTTTCCACCACAGCCAGATTTAGCATCCCTTGCTCCTGAGTCTATCCCCTCCAGCAAACACAGGGACACTGACTGGTTCAGGGTCTTGTTCTGGTTTGGACAAAAGCAGCCACAGGACTGCAAATAAAACTCGTGTCTCCTGATCCCATCCTGCTGAGTAGCTGCATGTTCTTCCTCTGACAGGGTGCAGAGGGTTGTGCAGCAGGAAAGAGGAAAATCAGTCTCCTTCCAGCACCCCACTGGTACCCCATGGCATCTCCTCTCCCCACTGTGAGCCACCTGCACCACTTCAGAGTGGCTCTTGAGAAGGAGCAGGGTCTGTGCACGAGCAGGAGGAGAAGGTGGCTTTCCCATGCCACAGCAACTACTCCCAGCTTTCTGGCTCCATCTTCTGGAAGTGAGACAAAGCAGAGATTTCTCAAAGCCTGAGCTTGTATAACAGTGTTTATAACAATGCCCTACAATGTGGGCCTTCCAATATGCCTGGCACAAATAAATTCCTTTCATAATGAAATTTGTAATTAATCTCTGTAAAACGACTCTACAAGAAGAAGAAAATATGAAAAGAGGACATGGCAGTGTTTAAGGGAAACTGAAGCTGCAGGTAAGGAGCAGGAAATGAAGCATTTCAGGGCTAAACCACACAGGTTGGCTATGGTTTTTTTGGATATATCTGACAACAAAGCCAACAGAGAAATAGCAGTTTCTGGCTCCTTTTTAAGTCATTCCCCAACTGGTATGGAATGACAGGGGATCCAAAGCATAAAAGCACTGTGGTCACTCAGTGGCCTTTCACTTAGGAAAAAAAAAAAGAAGAGGAATAGCTAAGAGATTATTTCAGACCTTAGCTGAGTGGCCTCAGCATGCACAGGATGGGGCACCCCAAGCATGCAAATCATCAGCCCAGGGTTTGTGGTGACATTTCCCACCCAGTGTCAGGATGCTGAGGAATGCAGAATGCTCCCATTCAAGATGCAGATTTTCCACAGCCTTATGCTCAGGGTCTGCCAAACAGACTCCCTCTGCTAGTTTTGGTTTATGCTGCCAAATTAAGGTTCCTGTGCCTGGGCTCCCTTTACTGCTGAGGTTGTGCCTGGCAGACACTTGCCTGGGATGCCTCAAGTCTGCTGTACACTGAGGGCCCCAGGAGCACAGGTCTAGAAGTTTCATGTTGCTCTTTTCTGGTGGGGGTGCATTTTGCCTGCAAACTCTTAAGTCCTGCAGATTCTCTTAGAGGTACTAATTTATTTCCTGTAACTACTGTAATTGCCCAAGAGCATCTTTGCCCCTCTCAGAGCTGCACTGCCATACACAACCTGCCTCAGCAAAAAGGACTCTTTGTAGAATCCCAGAGTGCTCTGAGTTGGAAGAGACCTTAAAGATTATCTTGTTCCAAGCCCCCTGCCAAGGGCAGGGACACCTTCCACTACCCCAGGCTGCTTCAGCTCCATCCAACCTGGCCTTGGACACTTCCAGGGATGGGGCAGCCACAGCTTCTCTGGGCAACCTGTGCCAGGGCCTCACCACCCTCACAGGGAGGAATTTCCTTCCAGTGTCCAATCTAAACCTGCTCTCTTTCAGTTTAAAGCCATTCTCCCATGTCCTATCACTATCTTCCCGTGTAAAAAGTCTCCTTCCATTGTTTTTATAAGCTCCCTTTAGGCACTGCAAGGCTCTAAGTCTCCCTGGAACATTCTCTTCTCCAGGATGAGCCCCGCCAGCTGTCTCAGTCCGTGTCCAGAGCAGAGGGGCTCCAGGGAGCTCCCTCGGAGCATCTCCAGGGCCTCCTCTGGACCTGCCCCACGTCTTTCTCGTGCCGCGGCCCCCACTGGGGGTGCCGTACTCGAACTGCAATTTATCCTCACGGAGAGAAGCCCTTTCTGCTCCAGTTTAGCTTTGTGCCAGAGGGTGGTGCTCGATACCAGCGCTGCCTCCCTCCCGCCGCCGCCGCGGCGCTCCAGGGCTGAGCCTCGGGCGGGGACGGAGCGGCCCCGGGGGCTCCGCGAGGATGCCCCGTTCCACCTTCGGCAGCACAAAAAAGTGCCTGGGATGAGCCATTTGGGGAATATTCCACCTAAACTCACCGGAGATCTCTGAGTTTCGCCTGTAAAGGGTTTCTAAAATTTTTATGCAACTTTATACAGTTTACTTGTCATGATCTTCTGCCTCACAATAATAAAATTTAAGGATATATTCGGTATTAAATATGTTTAGGATTATTATTTCAGGTTTGTAAGCTCTTATGTGGTTAAAGGAATAATTAATACAGAATCACAGAATGGTTTGGGTTGGAAGGGAACTTAAAGCTCACCTCATTCAACCCTCCTGTCATGGGCAGGGACACCTGTCACTAGACCAGGTTGCTCAAAGCCCCATCCTGCTTCTGCAGGATCAATGTCTTGAGAAAACCAACACAAATTCAAATGCAGAAAATTTTTTCTAAATTTCTGCTGAAACAAAGATGGGCAGAGAGTCTGACTTCTGGGACCAGTATCCCTTTATTTCCCTTACCAGCAGCATTTTGGTGTCTCCAAGGACATGCCCATCACGTTCCAGCACAGGCAAAAATTCCTCATGGTCGTGCATCCTCATTATATCCATCAGTGTAATTAGGTAGATTGTTAATGGTTATCCTATTTAAAAAGCAATTCTTATAGTCAAAAGATTGATGCCTTGGGCAAGCAGCAAAAGATTTCCATAACTACAGTGCTGTTGCTTTAACTAGACATCCATCCTGAGCCACCAGAAGACAGTGAAGTGAAGCACATGAGCACTTTTACTCACTGGAAAAGCTGCAGAATTTAATTCTGAAATTCCCAGAGATACACCAAAAATGTGCACAATGAATTTCCAAATGTTTCAAGAGGTTGAGGATATCTCAACCGTTCCCTACTTCCTTGCCTCTCCACATATAAATCTGTGCTTCCAACGTGTGAGTTATGATTTTTAAATGCTTATTTTGGCAATGTGTGGTGGTGAGATGTTCCAGCTTTGCCTGGAGGCCAGAGAGGGACTCTCTCCTTGGAGATAGGTATAAATATGAGAGACCTGGCCAAGAACTTCCTGGTAGAAGTCGCTATTGTCTGAAGCAGAACTCTTTAAGGAAAAAGCCAGGAAGGCAATTTGCACATCTGTATGATTTTTGACTGAGATAACTGTAACCACAGGCAAATGTGACCTGAGCAAACAGCAAAGCAAACCACAGATGATCTGATTAGTTTTCTGCCGGGGACATTTTATCTGTATGTTCAACACAGAATGAAAGACCATTCTTCAAAGCCCCCAGCGTCTTTGGGGAAATCTGCTGTCATTAGTCCCCATGGTGATGTCAGTCAAGCCATTCCCGGCTCCGGGGCAGAGAAATCCACACCTTGGCCCAGCCAGCCTCCTGCATAGGCGAGGGCGAGCAGCTTCCTGCAGGATGCTTGCAGAGATATGATTATACTGCTCAGCAGCATTCTCCTGCTGCTGGAAGGCACTTTGAAAGCCTCTCTATCTCTTTCCTTCCTCAGGGAGAGGAGAGCTTCCTTCTTCTAATGGCATTCCTAGCCAGATTTGAGAGTCTCTTAGTTTTGGAGGGACAGAACTTTGTTGCTATTAAAATGTAAATAAATTTAAATTTTTATTTTGGTCATTATGAATAATAAAGTGAAGTGATAAAGTATGAATACTATTTTTTTATATGGCTTTTCAGGACTTAGAAATCTGAGTTTGGTTATAGCAAAGAGTTTTTAGTGTCTTTTAGGCGTGGCAATGTAGCCCAACCCAATGGGATGTGGTCAGACTCCAAAAAGGTTTGTGTGTCCCATGGGTACAGAGATTGAAGGTTATGCTCTTCCAGCTCATCATGGAATGATAATGATCCCATTAAGTATTTAGTAAATTTAAATAGCTTTCTAAATTCCCAGCAACCCTTTGGCCATGTAACCTATTTTATATTTAACACAGGCAGGAGTTGCAAGGTTCAAATGCTTTCAACACGCAGGATCTGAAAATGCTGTGGGATTATTTTGCTCCCCTTTCTTGCTTTTAATCTGCAAACTGCGTCAACAATGGACAAGAGAGAGGGGAAAGACTGGGTTTTATGGGCTGGCAGTCACAGACTGCCTGGTATTCTCTCCCCTAGAGAGCCTTGCTCTCCCTTGAAGGTCATTATTTTGCTCTTTATCAACACCAGCTTCACTTTTCCCCTTCTAGTTTGCCTTCAAAGGCACTTATTACCAAATATTCAAGTTGGTGCATTTACACCAACATGTTGCACAATATCAGCCTCAGGACACCATCTTATTTCCAGCAATTTTCCACTTTAACTTTGCTCCCTTCATGTCCTCCATCATGAAACACAGCTTTGGTCACCCACTTTTCCTATCCTAGGAGAAATTTGGGTGAGAAATAAATTATAGGCTCAGATTTCAGCGCCTTGAGAAGTCATTTGGTTCCAACTCATCTCCAAAACCATGAGCCCATCTCCTTTGTGTGTGAGGGCAGGCTGGAGTTTGGTGTGGCCCCGGGAAGATCCCATTCTGACGGGCACCATGACAATAAACATGTTAATTAAATTAATTAATTTAAAGGGGCAAAGGTTCAGTGGGCGGGTGGTGCTTTTGTATTTCCAAACCAGTTAACTCAGCTCAAATTCAAAGCTGACCAAGACAGATCTGCTTTGACTGGCAAACCCCAGCGCTGTGCAGAGCCGCAGCCATGCTCTTTGTACGAGCCCGGCCCCTGCCAAGCCTCAGTGGCTGGGAGGAGGCATGGCCTTAGGTTAGCAGAAATGCAATAAGATATCAAATTAGTTGGGGCTCTCTGTCCTTTTTGAAACCACTGGGAGAATTGTGATGCGCCAGGGCGCAGAGTGCTATTCTTCCTATCTCTTAGCGCCATTGTGCGGGGGTGAACAAAGCCAAGAGGTGTAATTTAAAGGTGCTGTGACCTCCCATGAGCAGCTCTCCCCATTGTGAGGCCGGTTTTGTTTTCTGTATGTGTTTTTTTCCTCCACTGAGATCTCCTGATCATAAATATGCATGAATAAAAGAGCCAGGGGAGAGGAGGGGAGGGGGAAGGGGGCTCATAACCAGCTTGGATAAAGTTCTTTTCTAAATTTTTCACTCTCGGCTTCCTGACGTCGAATGAAATAAGGGACCACACCGCCGGATTAGCTCAGCCAGAGTTCCTATTTCCAATTGTAAAAGCAGAACCCTGGCATCATAACAGGCATTATAATTATCACTTGCAGAGGGGTCTTATCATATAACAGCTTCTTTTTATTCGGGATGGAGTGAGACCGAAGGGGCTGGGGGAGATAATTCCAACCACAGGGGTGTGCGTCTTCATTCATCACTTTCCAAACAAGCCAGCGGAAAATTGAAGTCCCTGAGCAATTTACAGATTACAGCTCTCTCCTGGTACAGGGACATGTGCACACACACCCGCTCCACACATCCCACACAGACCAGGTACGCTGTGGGTGACCATCAGAAAGAAGGATAAAAAAATCCCCCCGCCCTGCTTTTCAGCTCCAAACTCAGGCAGAAACGGACGTAACCTTCCCTTTTAAGCCTAGCAACTCCAGCCTGGCCGCACAGCTCCTCCTGGATTAATCTTTCTTTTTTTTGGCTCAGTGAATTGTGGTCAAGGCCATTGTAACGTGAGTGCTGCTGGGGCGCGGATTGGCTGGAGGAGGCTCAGAGAGGCCCCTTTTCACAGGGGACTAATTGCTTTAGACCACCAGTATTTGGGAGCTACAGATGTCTTCCTTAATTTGCCTAGAGAGCACAATCGGCCCCATCTGTTGCATTTTTTTCCCCCCTCTGTCTCTCAAGTCGCCTTCTTCCCCTGTCTGCAAAGGCCTAAATTGAAAACTCATCAAAAAGTAATACAAGAGCAGTTTGGCTGGGAAGCTGCTGCCGTGGGGCTTTGCCTTTAATAAAGGCCCCCCTGCTACTTTTACACATGGGTTGGGGAGCAGAGAAAGGAGGAGGAGGAAAGCAGAAACAACCTAGAAGGAGAAAAAAAATCTAAAAACTAACAGCCAGATGGGATATTTGGAGGCTGGATAATTTGATGTGTCATGGCTGGAGGAGAACAAGGGGCAGCCCCTTGTTTTCTGTGTGTACACACAACAAAATAGATGACTTCTAGAGATGGGAAGGCAGAGGAGCCGGGGGCCAGCCGGGGGATCTGCACATCCCAGTGTCGCTGGCGTGAGGGAGCGGTCAGTGCCCTGTGGTCCATGACTTTCCCAGTGCACACGTCCAGGAGCAGGGGGAGATGGAGAAGGGAATGGGGAAGAGGAGTAGTGAGCCTTTGCCTTCCTGCAGAAGTCTTTGCCCTTCTGCAGAGACAGAAAGTTGTCTTGGCCTGGAGTTGTCTTGGGGTAGGCCGTGGACTGGAGATGCTGCTTTTTCTCTCTGGTTCAGCGCTTCATCTCAAACTCAGCTCTGGGCAGAAAGAGATGACAAGCCTAAAAAAACATTTAAAATATTAATTGGAAAGGTTGTGGGGGAAAATACACCTCGTCTTTCTTCAAAATTCCTGTCTTTGCCGGCTCAGGATGCACAGCTTACGGCAGCATCACAAACTTCTACGTTGCTTTAATGCAAGTAGAAATGATGTTTCCTTCTGGCACATTTGGGAGCTCTGTGGGGACATGGTGAAGTCACCAGCCAGGCCTGAGCTGATGCAAGTCTCTGCCCCTGCAAAAAGCAGTGGATGTGTTCACAGCCTATCTGGGAGAGAGCAGATGTTACCCCATAGTGATGTGAGTCAGGTGGGAATTTAAATCTCCTAGTCTCAGCCCAATGGTATAGCCACAGGGACACCTGAAAACAGCTGCCTGGGCTTGAAGGAGCAACCCATTTCAGCTCACCTGTGATTTATTTCACAGAATCATTGAACCACAGAATGCTGTGGGTTGGAAGGGACATTTAAGATCAACCAGTCCCAACACCCCTCCCAAGGGCAAACACTAGACCACTTAGCACTGAAGACTTTTCTCTTCTTCCCTCTCTTGCCTTAAAATAACTTTTTTGGTGAAATGAGTCTAAGGGAACATGGCAGGTTGTTTGTTTGCTCTCCTTTATGCTAAAAGAGAAGTCCTCCAGTGATGGAGAAAGCCCCACACCTCCTTTTTCCACCCAGCCAGTGCCTGTGTTGTCTGCCCCAGGACCTGCTTTGCCAGGGGTGGCTGCTGCAGGGGCAGGAAACATTTTGGTCACCCACTGCAGAGAAAGGAAAGGAGCTGCCCGTGCAGGCAGCCCAGTGTGTGGCAGCTGTGCAGGTGAGGGGTGCTTCCTTACTGGGCTCTGCCCTGAAACCTGAGCCTGAGTGCCAGCACTGTGGCCATCAGCACTTGATCAATCATTCCCATTTCCTGTCTGCTCATCAGGCATCTTCCCCTCAGTCTTTGGAAAGGTTTTGTTTAGGTGTCCAGTTAGGGAAGAAGAAAAAAGTCCATTTATCTTGAAGGACCCTCTGAAAACAACGTGAAAGAAATCAGTGGGGAAGTTTGGTGCTGCTGAGGGGAGTCCTGCAAGGACCAGTGTGTGCTTGGGACCTGTGGGATGGAGCCAGCAGCTCGCATTCCACTCTAGGATAGCTTCCAGCCAGTGCCACCTCCTGTTCCCAGCTTGCTTACACCATCAGCAGCTTCTTCCTAGCAGAGATTTCCTAAAAAGAAGGGGAAACAGTGCTAAGCTTGCACCTGTGAGGTGGAGGCATCTGTGGAGGTGCTTTCACTGCTGGATAGAGGGATCCACAAAGCATGCCACAGCCCCTGGGCTGGGCAGAGATGGGGATGGGAGAGCTGCAAGGGCACTAATAGCTGGTTTCTATGTTCTGTGCACTGCCTTTCTGCTTGGGAGTGAGGAAATTCTCCCCCCAGGGAATACTAAAGGCTTATCTGTCTCAGTGGGGCTGAATGAGGTCCCAGCTCCCCTTCAGTGCTGGGGAGTTTTTGGAGAAATACCATCACAAGCAGCCTTTGCTGCTGTCTTCACTTTTCTTTCCTTACTGCTTTATTTGCAATTGTTTATTGCTTTTTGCTTTTCCTTGGATACTCCTGTTTGAAAACCATGTGATTATTGCTTCTCCTAAGGAAAAAAAAAAAAGGTCAGTTTATCAAACTGGGAAGGTCTTGCAGCACTGGTGAAGAACAAAGGCTGAAGTACAGGGGCTTCAGAGTCCAGGCTGTGTCCCAGGAGTGGAACCTCAGATGAAAAACCCACAAGCAAGTCTCTGTGCTGGGGCTGATCACTTGGCAGGGCAGCCCTCTCCTCGGGGAGAAGGTGTGAATGGCTTCCTTGAATAAGTCACTGGATAGCCTCGGGCAGTATCAGGCTGGCTGCTGCTTCCTGTAGGTTGCTGTCTCGCTACTCAAAAACCAGATACTCTGTTGTGACATTTGTTTTTCCTCTGAAGCATGTCAGAAAATAAAACAGCTGTGTGCAGGCCAGCTGTGCTGAGAGGGAGCAGCGATGCTGCGGGCTGTGGGGTGAGAGGAGAGAGAGCCAGGCTGATGGGCACTCCTCTTGTCTGTCTGTGTTTCCTGGAAGGCTTAACTTAAGGATCAGCAGTTGAAAACTCTCAGAAGGAATATGGCAATGATAAAAGGGAGCTCTGGTTCTTGTTGTCGAGGCAGCCCAGAAACTGTTGAAGAGGCACTGGAAAAGCCATTGAGCTTTTGTCTAATAACTCCTGTGATAATAATTAGCTCAGCCAAAGTAGATTTTAAAGGGCTTTAAAGTTCTTGTTCAGTGGCTTGAAAGAAAAAAGGCAACCGGAGTCTCCTCTCATCTGAACATCAATGTGAATCCCACAAAATCCCATTATTCCTCTTTTATATCAGCAGTTTGATCAGTTCAGCCTTTTCCCTCCCCAAGGCAACAACTTTCCCCCTTTGTGCATGTTTTCCCCTCAAAATCTGAGCACCTCACCATGTACACACACCATGCCCAGAGCCTGGTCTGCTCCTCCCCTGAACTCTTGCAAGTGGCACTGACTTGCTGTTCCCATCACACCAGAAAATAAACAGGTGGAGGTGGGGGAGGGAAATCTGTCTGCAAGAGCACCCACATTCACCAGGATATTTTTCTTAAAAGAAGAAGGAATTTGATCCATTTAAAAGCAAAATGTTCTCAAACCTCACTTTAGCACCTGATATTTGGAGGAGACAAAACCTGATGGTCTAAAACTCACATCTTCATCCAGAGCTAAGTCTGCTTGCAGTGGAAGGTAAAATTCTGCTAAAAATCAGTGATCTGGATGTTTTTTAAAGGGAGCCAGCTATGGAGGAGTGGAAAAAGAAATGCTGACACCCACCCAGATCTGTTGAGCAGAGACCTGTCAGTGCTTTGCATCTGCTGGAGACTTTCCACACCTCTCCCTTCCCAGGCTGACTGAGATTTAGAACAACTCATGGGCATCTCTAACCTGTGCTCACCAGGACGAGGCAGGGGGCTCTGGCTCCTCCAGCCTCGCAGCTGATGCTCTGGAGAAGGCACCTCACTGGGACCTGTGTCTGCTGGGAACATGCCTGGTAGGATGGACTTAAGGACAGGGACTTAGAGACAACCTGCTGCTCCTTGAGCTCCTGGGGGACACTGAGGCACCTTCCTCAGGAAAAATCTGTAAATACAGAAAGATTCACAACCACCAAAAGCTCCACCAGTACAACCAGGGCTCTGGGGTATTTCAGCAAGGTTTGATGTGAGAGAAGGGGTGGGGATGGAGGCTGATCTCCAGTTGGGATATGGAAGTACATCCCCACAGCAGCTATCTTCCCTTGTGACTGAGTATGAGCTGAATATATCCCTCCTGTGCAGGTTCTACACCAGCCCCTCATTCCAGTTTGACAGCTTTGGAAAGAAATATGGAGGCTAAACAGGTCGTGAGAAGGGGTGAGAGTCTTACATCATGTGCCATGGTGCCCAAAAAGATTTTCCAGGCTCAGAACTGGTGCTCTGTGTGCCCAAGTGTCTGTAGAGCCTCGGACAAACTGCAGTCCTGATGGCCAAGGAGCCTTCCTAGGTTTAATGCCAATGCAAAGCACAACAGTTTGGAGCTGAGCAATAACCCCTCCAGCACGGAGGACAAACTGTTGCCAGGCTGGAGCAGCTCAGGTTGCAACACCTCAAGACACAGCGAGTTCAAATACAAACAAACCCCGTTTTCTTTGCAAAATTTTCTCTTTTGAGCGGACTAGAAATGGCATTGAACTGAAGGCAAATTTTGCTAGTAAAATACACTAATAAACTGCTTTGGAGACTCATAAACTGTGTTGTGTTTTTTAATGGCAAATAATAAAGGAGCCTAATAAAGTGTTGGTTTTTTAATGGCAACTTTTAAAGCGGCTGGAGCAGAGATCAGGAGTTCAGCCTCTTTCCTTGTTCTGTTTGTGGTATATTTATCTTCATGAAGAGAATGGTAGCAGGGGGATTTATTTTTCTGAATGAATGTCTCTAAGCCCCTCATACCTCCAGGGCTTATAGTAAGGTTGGATCCAATGACAGGAGAGTCAACATTATAAGCCCTTAGAGAGGGCTGAGTGCCTTGTAGATAGTCTCAAGTGGATGCGCTTTCAGCGTGCCGTTCCCCGGCTTACATTAGCGGCTGAAGGGACTTTGTCTGTCCCCGATGCCCTCGGGTGACCCGCGACCCCTGCGACTTCGCTCTGCCGAGATCTGAGGCGCGCGCGAGCCCCCGGCCGAGGAAATGGAGAGGCGCATTGTGCCGCGGAGAAAGAGCAACACAAACACGGGGTGTTCTCAAAGGAAACAAAAACCCAGTGGAAAAAAATCCTCCCCAAACTGGCAGCGAGGGGCAGACGGGGAGAAAGCGCAGGCACAAGCGCTCTGGGCAAAGCCACCCCAGAAAATCACTGCTGGGGGGTTCTGGAGCCAAGCTGGGTCCCTCTGTCATGGGATCTCTGCTGGATTTAGGGGCAAGCTGAAGCGGGGTAATGGAAAATGGGTTTCCCTGTGGGTTCTGCTTTTCCAAATATAAAAAGAAAATAGGCTGAGGAGTGCTTTGGGGGCAGAGATACAGTGTGGGAATTATGTACTGTACCCAGATGTCCCAAAGGAAAACAGAGCTCAGCCCTGCTTGTGTCTCAGCAAAATACGCTGAAACTTCATTTGGAGTTTCAAATGTCAAAAAGGGGCTGGAGCAGCCCAAGCCCCTGCCCTGTGGAGGATGCCAAGCCCTGACCTGACCTCCTAGAGGGTGCAATCACCAACAGGTGGATCAGACGGCCAGGCTGGCACTGTCACCTTGTCTGGCACTGTCCCGGGGGCAGGGATGGCGGTGGGGGCAGGTAGGATGGCTCAGGGGTCTGTAAGCTGTTATACACAGCCAATGCTTCACTTTGAACAGTTCTTAATGCCCAAGAGAGGCCACTCTGCCCCAAGCAGTGACTCCCTGCAGGGAGGGATGCTTGTGCAAACAGCCACATCCCTCCAGGACCTTTGTGTCGGTTTGGGGTGTTGGGGGTCACCACCCTGCCTGGCCCCAAACCCATGCCCAGCTGCTGCTTTCTGCCTTACTGAGACAGCGACATCCTCGTACAGGCTCTGGCTACTGCACAGGGAGTGTCAGATCTGTCATAAATCAGAAGCCAGCAGTGATGGCATCGTGTTCCCATCTCCTCACTTGAAATCTGGGCTCTTTCCACCTGTGCCCTCCATCCCCACTGGCTTCAGCCCCTGCTGGGATTCTGCACTTTGCAGAGTCTCTGAGAGAAGCAGGATGTCCTCCATGTACTGCCTCTGTGGCACTGACAGGGACAGGGATGGGGAGGAAGTGACAGTGCAACACCTTTTCATCACCTTAGAGAGGTGGAATATGCCCCCTCCCGGCCCACCCAGCGCATCTGAGCCTGGTCCATGCATGAGAGCATTTTCCAGATGCCAGTGTGTGTTTAAAGTTTAAAAAGATGAGTGGCAAACCCCATGTCATGGGTGCCCGAGCTAGAAGGAGAATTTCACTGTCTCGAGGGAGTGTATTGTCCCCGGAGCTGGCCAAGTGGATTTGCATGCTTAATTCCCACTATGCATTTTTGAAGGAGTAATCTGATAAAATCTCCAACCTGCTGATAGCACAAATTTAATCGTGTGTCCCTCAGAAAAAGGCAGTGGGACTCGCAGCTCCCAAACCTGCAGTCCAGGAGATGAGGCTGCCCGCCGTGGCCTGGCTGGGTCCGTCCCAGGCCAGAAGCCAGCGCTCACCATGCGCCGGTGGGGAAAGATCAGCGCGGCTGGGCATAGACGGAGGAGAAGAAGACTTTTATCCCATTGTTTCTCCCTGTGATTAATCCATCTAAAGTGCTCCTCTGAGCGTAGCCAAGGGCAGTGTAAGAAAGAAGCAGTTTGAGCTTTGTGAGGCTTTTTTCTTCTCCTTTTCTCCCCCCTTTCCAAGTGTGCTTTACAAACATCCTCTCCGCTCGCCCTCTGTATTTGCAAAACCGTCTCCTTCTGCCCATGGCTCCTGATGAAGTCCTTGCAGAGCTCCTTGTCCACCTCCAGTCTTTTCAGCACGTATTCAAATTAACCCTTTTGTCCCATTCACATCCCCTTTCTTTGGCGGATATTGTGGCTTTGCCAGCAGCGATCCAGCAGCGGCTATTCTAATGTAATTGCATTCTGGCAATGCCTTGAGAACCTGATCAAGATCATCCCGCAAGTTTAATCCCTCCAAATTACAAAATGTTTACTATCAATCACCTTTATGCAGCTTTATTTCGTGGGCTTTCTTCAAGGAGTGAGCGGGACGTGTGTGTTGCCAGAGATGCCCCTTCACGTCTCCAGCTGATCACCTCAATGGGACCAGAGTCAAATGGTCAAGGCCATATGCGTATGAAAGCCTGGGCTGTGCTGCCAGCTATTCTCTCTAGCTCTGCATGGATTTCACACTTTCTATCCTGTTAGGGTGCCTACCATTTACTTTAGCGTTGATTTTTTATTCCATTTCTACGTCCTGTGTCATCTGGATTTAATCTAGTTAGCAGATTTTATGCCTAAAATTGCATTGTTAAAGGGAATTGTTTAAATGGGGACCGGTGGAGAACCCTGAAACCCTTGAAACCGGGGTGTCCCCCCGCCCAGCGCCGGCCACACATACCTCGACTGCTGCGGCCCTTGGCTTGGTTCGAGGGGCTCGGAGGTGGCTTTGCTTTCTTGAAAGCATCCATTGCTATTTTCAGAAGCACAAACAGATGCAAATGTCTCTGCAAACATTGCACAATGAGATGCAGGGAGAGGACAGCCTTTCAAAATCTCTGAATAGCCCTTCAAAGCAAGTCTAATTAGGGTAAGTAGAGGTAATAGGCCCACTTGCGTTTTTTACACTCGAATTTTTCCTCCCTCAAAGCCTGCAAGGCTCTTTTTCCCCTGTGGCTGGGGGGTGGTGGTGGTATATACCCTCTCCCATTTGTTTGTGCTAACAAATGTAGAGATGAAAAGAAGGGGGAGAGGTAGAAAAGGGGTGGGGGGTAGAAAAATCAATCATTTGAAAAGTCTCCTCTGTTAGTTTTTTTGGTGGCTTTTCCTGGTGAGATAGATAGCGGCAGAGCACGCAGCATCCTGGCTGGGGCCGGGTGTGGGGCAGGCACCAAAGCAGAGCCTGCAGCTCGTGTCATGTGGAACTTCAGTAAGTGAAAAAGAAAAGCAGAAGGTATGGGCTGAATACTTGGGTAAATCAGTAATAGAGCTAAAGGGCATATGCCTGTAGGGAATATGTTGGCATAAAAGAGCTTTAAGAGGGGCCATTCATACTGACAAAGGGAGATTTGAATTGCTGCCTTCACAATAGCATGAAAGGATGGGCTTGGGGTGTTCTGAAACAAAGTGGAAATCATACTGCCCTGAACGGCTCTAATAAGCTTTTAACTATTTTACATTATGGCATTACCTCTTTTTTTTTCCCCCTTCTTCTTGTGAGCCGAGTGCCAGCCCCACTTAGAAGTGTGATTTATACTTTTTTCTTCATGGTAACTTTGGAGGAAAATAGATGAGAACTGAAAGGCAGTAATTCAGCTTTTTCAAGACAAGGAGGGGGAAATGCCATCATTTCTGAATGTCCCAGAAATCACACCAGTGCACTGAGCTCGCTGGCCGCTGCTGGCAGCACCCTCGCATGTCTGGGCCAGGGATGCCGGCTCATGACACCAACCACCTGTCTAATTGTGCTCATTAGCAGTCCTGCAATCAGGCAGATATCGCCGTGCACTAACACTCGGTTACTGCACTGTGCAACTTAGGTGGGCTTCAGCGTGCACTCCCAAAAATGCAGATTCTGCTTGGCAGCCCCCCAGCTTTCACCATCAGCAGAGGCTCAGCGTGTTCCTGGGGAGACCTGGGGGGCTGCAGCTCCCACCTCTGGCCTGGGAAGAGGCAGTTGCCCTGCCTGTGTGTCGGGAGCCGCGCTGGCTTTGTGTGCGCTGGGGCTCCCTCCCCAAGCTCCCCCCAGATGGTGCGATCGCACGACTGCACTGCTAAAATAGAGCTCGTATAGACAATTAGCCAATTACTCACTCTGTCATTGCACTTTCTTCTTGTAACTGAGATGCAAACTGGACTATGTCTTCTTTGGTAGCTTCATTCATTGGCAGCATTATTTAATGACACTTTTGTCAGCTTTGGGTCTGCCCAAAGATTTCTGAACGTAGCTTTATGAACCCAGAAAGGGCGCCCCGCAGAGTGAAAGCAGACTTTGAACCTACAGACGATGCTAAAGACAATGAATTTCCCAAAGTCAGGGAAAGAAATCCAGAGCATGGCTACCACAGGGCTGTGGCTCAGTCCCTCATTGTCAGCAGCAGTGGCTATGGGGAGAATACCCAGTGGCCAAATGGCCTTGAGTGTATGGATGCATGAGCACTTTCTCTGCTTAGATATCTCAGAAGAAGCATCACTGCAAGTGCTGCTGGGTCTTTTTAAAGATGCAAAGATTGAGCAGTTGGAACAGCTCTTTTGGACCAGGTCACTCAAGATCCTCTCTAAGACTGGCCAAAATTAAGGTTTTTTTGTTTTAATGGGGGTTTATCTCGGCCCAGTTTAGCTTCAGCAGAACCACAGCCACAGGACTAATACAATGGAAATGGTCAGAGAGAGAGGTTTGGCTTTGGCACTTTTCAGAGAAGAACAAATACTTTCCTACTGCCTAATGAAGAAAACTCCATAGTTCTACACACGTTTCTTTGAAAGGGGATAATGCTTTTGTTATCCATAACTTTTTAGCAACAAACATCATTAGTAACTCTGAAGTTCAACCCCATACAGGTGCAGGGATGGCACCTGGGTTATATTTAAGAAAGAAAGAAGAGAGGAGAGATAGAAAGAGAGAGAGAAAGA